>JANHFM010006575.1:174248-184387 GCA_032468115.1 Grayia smithii
GAGGGAACGCTGCTTCCTGGAGCCAAGAGCTCGTTTTTATGCTGCTGAAATAGCTAGTGCACTGGGTTACCTGCATTCTTTGAACATTGTATATCGGTAAGCACCCTGCTTATTGTATGCATATTAAATTAGAATGGAGTCCTATTTACAAGCTGTTTTTCCAAAATGCTAGCTATGGGCTTTGGGATCAGTAATTTTATACTCCTAAATAATTAGGGGTTAGGGGTTGCTGTTTCTGGATATGGACTGGATGTGGGTAAAAAAGGTCTAGAAAACTATACGTGATAGTGGCTTATTTGGGGAGAAAGCTTGTAAATTGGACAAATGTGAATGATAAGAGTTTCAGACAGGTAAGATTTTGAAGCTGACCCATCTTTCATATTCTTTGCCACAGGGACTTGAAGCCAGAGAACATTTTGCTCGATTCTCAGGGCCACATTGTTTTGACTGACTTTGGACTCTGCAAAGAGAATATTGAACACAACGGCACAACTTCCACATTTTGTGGCACTCCTGAAGTAAGTCTTGAGTTCTGCTTTCTCCCATGACGGTGTTGTAAGTGTACAACTGCATGACCATGACAGGAGTTTCCCTGATGAGACTACAGGACATTATGTGCCAGCCTTGTGAAAGTGGGTGTTGTTGTTTGATGGATATGCCACTAGAGGGTTAAAAAAAGAGAAAATTCTGTTTGTTCCTGTAGAAAACACTCAAGGTGCAGAAACTGGTTTGACTGTCCAGATTGACCTGGCCCCTAGTTCACATATGTGAGCCTCAGGCATTTTGCTGTTTGATGTGGAACCTGTAGTCCTCTGTATCAATCCATCTTAGTTGAAAAGATAGTGGTCAAGAGAATTGGAGTCATATGTAGGGCTGCAGGTTCCCCATGTCTGCCTTGAGCAAAATGCCTAAAGAAGGATAGGTTTTTCTTAGATTTACCATTAGCTTTCAGGTTTTTTTCTAATCAGATGTTCCCATTCTTTCATTTGTGTCCAATAGTACCTTGCCCCTGAAGTCCTTCACAAGCAACCTTATGACCGGACTGTGGACTGGTGGTGCCTTGGGGCAGTTTTGTACGAGATGCTTTATGGATTGGTAAGTAAGAACAGAAGCGACATTTAATCTGCTTGTTGGGAATGTTTGCCACTCTAGTAATTATAGCAGAGGAAATAAATAAAAACTTTGGTGCTACTGAAATTAAGTTGGAGTTTATGGAGCAATGTCAGGGATGGATGCCCATATTTGCTGGTGAGGTTCTTCAGCAGCCCTTTCCTAATGGGCTTGATAATTCATGAAAAATTGGTTTTTTTAAATCCTTCCCTTATTTTTATAAATAACTCAAGCTAGCAAACATATCTAATACTATTTCCTTCCCCTATTTCCCCACAACAACCTTGTAAGATAAGTTGGGCTGAGAGAGACTGGCCCAAAATCATCCAGCCAGCTTTCATACCTAAAATCAGACTAGAAGCTCATTTTCCTAGCCTGATCCAGTAATCATTAGACCAATCTGGCTATTTAACAGATAGTGCATTAAAGCAAGTCTTGCATCAAAGCTCAGAGACTGTATGGTGGGGCGGTTAAAATATTTCAGTAGGATTGCAGTCTAGTTTACATCACAAGTGGTGGACAAAATTGGAGAAAGGAGTGGCATGCATGATTCTTTGAGAACTCCCAGAGGAAAGGCAAGATGCAAAACTTTGCAAATCAAATCAATAAATAAAAACAGTAAGGTTAGACAATGGATAGTAAATATCCCTTCTCTTCTTACAGCCCCCTTTCTACAGCAGAAACACAGCAGAAATGTATGACAACATCTTGAACAAACCTCTACAACTGAAGCCAAATATCACCAACTCTGCTAGACACCTTTTGGAAGGACTTTTGCAGAAGGACAGAACTAAGAGGCTAGGAGCAAAGGAAGACTTTGTAAGTATAACTTTTGAAAAGAGGTGAAAGGCATTTGAGAATTTGTCTAGACGGTTTCAATTCTTTGCATTAAAACTAATGTAATTTCCATTATTTCAACAGATGGAGATTAAGAATCACATTTTCTTCTCTCCAATTAACTGGGATGATCTTATAAATAAGAAGATTACACCACCTTTTAACCCAAATGTGGTAAGAGTTCTTCTAATTGCATAATGGCCAGGGAAGATTTATTTTATTGGGGATGCTGGAAGTGTATGTGTCCAAAAATCAAGAGCAAGTGTCAAGAGTTCACACCAGGATTCCACAGGAAGTCTCAGTTCTTCAGACACTTAATACCCATCACTGAAAAAAAAACAACCCTGCATTTGACTTAACAGAAGACTTAAACATGTCTCTGCTAGATTAGAAGCTTTATAGCCTACAAAATACAGTTATAATACATCTATTGATTTGCCCAATGCAAGGCAAAAAAAAAAACATACACCAGAGTATTTTTTTCCCACCACTCTGAGTTAACTAATACTTTAAAAGGTTTGCTTTTTAAACCCGAGAACACAGTAGTGGATTTAAAGTTCAGTAGTGGATTCAGTTAACAAATAATTTTCAGAGGTCTGCTGGACACTGGTGATAAGTCTCATTATCATACACAGTCACAGAAAGCAAATTCACTTGCTTAGTAATTTAGTTTTGAATGTGCCCTGCTGTTAAAAGTAAATGTTCCTTGATACTGAGGCTGTCCTGGATAAGATAGGCAGGTAGGATCTAGATAGGCTGCAGGCTTTCCTGGAGCCTCCAGGAGGGCAAAAACCGCCTCCCCCCAGCGTTCTGGAGGCCTGTTTCCGGACTTCCAGTAGGCCTGTTTTTCGCCTTCCTAGAGCCTCCGTGCGAGCCCTGTACTTACCTGCCATCCAAAATGGGCCATGTAGAGATTCCTGGGAGGGGAGGGGCGGCATGGGCATGCACGCGCGTCTCCCGCATGTGCGGCAGAGACCCAAAAATCACCTGGCTGGCAGATGGAGCTGACCTATGGCGACTGCTTGCGTGCCCGCAGAAATGGCTCTTTGTGCCACCTGTGGCACGCACCATAGGTTTGCCATCACGGGTCTAGGCTATTGAAAGAGCATGCCTTTTGGATATTTTGAGAGCCACCAGGACTAATTAATATTGGCATGTTACACCCCCCTCCCCCATGCAGAGTGCCTAAAATGCTTAAAACCTTGATAGCCTTCTGATAACCTGGAACTACAACTTCCAGAATTATTTGGCTACATTAGCTGGGAATTCTGGCAGCTGCAGTTTCAGCACCTTTGACTACTCCCAAATGCAGAAAGTTGGCTTGGACCTTATATGACCTCAGGAATGGTCAATAGTGAGAAGAAACCTGAGAATTGGTTTCCAAGTACTCTTAGGAAAATGTGGGTCCTTGAGTGTTCACTTTTGAATTGGAAGACAGGGTAGTAGTAAGTGTCCTTGCAGCCTACCATTTAACAACCAAATGCCTCCATTTTCTTGCAGAGCGGGCCCAATGATCTGCGACACTTTGACCCCGAGTTTACAGAGGAGCCTGTCCCAAACTCCATTGGCCAGTCTTCAGACAGCATCCTCATCACTGCCAGCGTCAAAGAGGCTGCCGAAGCATTTCTGGGCTTCTCCTATGCTCCCCCCATGGATTCTTTCCTTTGAATTTTGTGGGGGGTTTTCTTTTTTCTAAAAAAAATAATAATAATCGTTCTTCTTTTGGCATTCTGATCAAGCTGCCAGTTGCCTGGTCATCTTGAAAGATAATTTTTTTTTGCACATCTTCCCACTGTGTGGCAGCTTTGCAGCCTTAATTTCAAACTGTTATCGTTTGCTGAAAGCTTTTTTTTTTTTTTTTTTGAGGGCAGGGTGTTGTTCTTGTCCAACTGGAAGAGCACATTTAACTCCTTTTGAGTGAACTCATGACATTTCACTACTGGTTCTTCCCAGTCACCCAAGTGGTGCTACATCACAGTTGCAAGTACTAAAAGGAGAAGGGAAAAAATGCAGCTGCTGCCATAGATCGCTCTAGAGTGTAAGCCTCAGAACAAAGCTCGGTTGTGTCCTTGATTGGTGAGCGTAGCGCCCCCAACTTGGAGATCTTTCTGGATGTGAAGAGAACTTTATGAAGACGTGCCTTTTTTCCCCCTCCGGACGTTGAGATCTTTGTGAACTCTGAAGTTTTTATCACAAGAGTGCTTTTGGATTCATGTGTGAGCGAGTGTGTAACGTGGACAAATGGCAGGAGTGTGATTTGTATATTCCCACAGATGGACTTAGCTCAGAGGTGTCTGTGTGACACTTGGAGGACAGTGTGGGGCATTGTTTGTTCCTTCCATATTTGGAAGACAATAAATTAATAAATGTAGATAGTGATTTTTTTAAAGAAAAATATGTAAAAAATATATAGTTCAAATGGGCTTCAACTACTTGTATCCCAAATGCTTGAAGAAAGCATTGCTGCTATGGAAATATATATATACAGATATATATGTATATAAATATTTCTATTTTTAGAAATGGTTTCTATGGACCAAAATGCCCCAGCTGTTGTCTGCTAATCTGTTGGTTTAGTTCATTTTTTTTGTTCATAATCTGTAAACTTGGGCATTATTTATGGGTATTGTTTGCTTGCATTCCTTGTTGTATGTATTTGTAAAAAGATGTGTACAGTTGATTGCAATGCTAAATGAATATTTAAAAGAAAAACAACTTTAAAGGCTCATAATGTATACCACCATTGTAATGTACTTAACATGGTTATAATATGTACCATTTTTGTGACCAAACCCATTGGTTTGCAGTAAAATCTTGGACAATATTTCTATTAATGTTTTCAGTGTCTTTATAAAATCAGGTTATTTCTCCATCTTTATTCAGAATGCACTCATTCAAAACTTCCCACTAATGATTCGGAATAGTGTTTGCAGTATTGAACAACAATTCTAAAGATACACAGCAGCAGTTTTTGGGTAGGAAAAAAAGTTCACATTCTGAAGAGGTTTTTGATCTACGATTTCCAGTGGCCTAACAGGATCTACCACTAGAACATCAGAAAAATTATAGTAATGGGGTATTATTATGTGGCTACCTATAGGGCATGGAACAATCACAGAACTGAAAGTTACCTCTGCCATTACGTCTCCCTTCCTGCCAGGCATAATGATGCTTAGCCTCCAAATGTCCTATCCCAATGCAATACAAAATAGAAAAGAGATGACTGATCTGATCAATGATCTCCTCTCATCAAGTTTATTTCATTATATAAAATCTTCCTCAATTGTATCCTGGTTGTGAATGCTTCTTGTTAAATGAAAAAAATGCAATATTATAAAGCAATATTTTTGGCATACCTGACTATATCTTCAACAATGGCAAGAATATTCTTTTTAACCATTTTAACCAAGAAATCTCAAGAGTTGGGCACTTCTTTAATGTGTAATTGAAATGACCTGGTGTTACAGTCTGCAGAGCAACAAAATAAGTCTAACCTCTCCATAATCGCCTTTGACATATTTTCTCCAGGTCTTAGCAAACAAAGATTTCTTAATTTCAAAACTATAATGACCCTGGCCCTTCTTTCCTATACATATTGCAATTTGTTTTTAGAAACTAGTCATAACTCAACGTAGTAGCCCAGTGTCAGCCTGATCAAGTGATGAGCATGGAAAGAACTAGGGATCTAACCAGGTGCTAAAGCTGTGGTGGCGCAGTGGTTAGAATGCAGTTTTGCTGGCTAATTCTGACTGCCATCAGTTCGATTCTCACTGGCTCAAGGTTGACTCAGCTTTCCATCTTTCCGAGGTCAGTAAAATGAGACCCAGATTGTTGGGGGCAATATGCTGACTCTGTAAACCGCTTAGAGAGGGCTCTAAAGCACTGTGAAGCGGTAGTGCTATTGCTATTGTTCAAAAAAATGCTGTAAAGGAAAGGAATCCTGGAGATGCATAATTCATTAGCCAGTCAAGGGGCCTAACTAGTAGATCTGGGAGCATAGCATCACACTAAGTTGGTTCAAAAATCGTAAGCTTTGGAATACAGAATCCCCACTTACTTTTTCCAAGAAATGCATGGTGGTATTTCATGAACACTTCATTATCATTTTTACTAAATTTTTACCCAATTGGTATTTTTGCATGGATGTAACTCATACATGCAAAGGTAGGTGAACATACCTAATACGCCCTCCTATTTTCCCCAAACAATAATCTTGTGAGAAGGGTTGGTCTGAGAGAGAATAAATGGCCTGAAGTCACCTGCCATCCTTTCATGCCTAAGGGAGTCCCAGAGGTCACTGTCTCCTGGTTTCTAGGCCAGAACTTTCACCACTACAACAAATGTGTCCTTATTGTGAGAGGACCAGCAAACTTAATTATATCATCAACTAATTTAGAGAGGCTATAATGTTACCGTGCTTCGGTAGTGAGTCTGCTTTTTTATGTGCTCTTTTTCTCATTAGGTTTTTTTTCCCGTTCCCACAACATAACAAGCTGGGTGGTAGTTTTAAGTGCAGTGCAAGAATTAGATGTCTTTTTAGTAAATCTAAATTAATTGCATGAGAGCATTGGTTCCTTCTATTCCCATGAGATACCACCACCAATGACTCAAATAATTGTGTTGTGCAAATAGTATATACCTGCTTGTGCCTGAATCAGGCAAAACAGGCGTTTAGACATGTTTTGTGCTGTGTCACAGTTGCAACAGAAGATCAAACATAGGGAAATTTAATGTGGATGAATCTTCAGTATCATGTACCTCACTGGCCATCTGGTCCGACATTGCTTGTTTTCCACATACCCTTCTAACACAGCCCCAAACATGCCAAAAGCTAAGCTTAGTAGGCTTAGCAGAAAGAGATATTTTCAGATGGAATCTGATGATTCAAACATCTGAGTCATCCCACTTACCATGGGGGCAGAGTATGTACAAGTACTTTCATCCTCCCTCTCAAAACATTAGCCAGCTGGGTTTGAGGGAAAGTGCAGGCACAAACACAATAATGAGCCCAGGCCCTTACATGTATGTACACATACCATGAGGTAATTTGCTTAAAAGCTAGATGGTTTACGAAGGAATCAGAAAGAAAGGGGAATGGGCAGAAGAATACATTATACATACAAACCCTACTCAAATATTTATTTATTTATTTATTTTGTTTGTTTGTTTGTTTGTCAAACATGTACGAGATAACAGGAATAAGTATAAACATGGATATTAATACAGGAAATGGGTACGAATAAATGGGGACAGTAGGACAGGGACGGAAGGCACGCTGGTGTGCTTATGCACGCCCCTTAAATACTTCCTCATGGCCTCCGAAAATTTCTTTTAGATCATACCTCATTTTTGAAGCTTATTTCATAATTATGAGTTAAAGAGACTCTTCTGTTTTGGACAAATGGTTTTTGTGGCAACATAGAATGTACATAATTTTGCTTATGTTGTATGTTTTCATTACCAGCAAACACACTGTTCATAAAAGGTAAAATTCGTTTGGCCTGTTATATGACCCAGAAGTGATTCCCCAGATGCTGTTGAATTAAAACCCCAAATATGTCACTGGTTATGCTGAATAGAGCTATTGGATGTTATAGTGCAGCAACATTAGGAGTGCTGCAGGTTCTTATTTTGTTTCCAGGTCAGTGGCTTTTCTGCAATAGGAAAAAAAATGGGAAAAACAATATGAAAACACTGGAAGGTTAAATATGAAAAGTGATTGCACTTGTATCCCCAATAAATCTCTGTAAATGGGTCATTTCACAATGAAGCCTTGTTTAGAATCAATCATGAAGTCAGCAGGAGATTTCAAGTTTACAGTGCAATTTTCCCTTGGAGTAATTTGCAGCACAGTGAAATGTAGATAAAAAGTGACACCATGTGGTTTGCTAAAGATGTGCAGATCCGTGTTCCACAAAATGGAACAAATCACTTTTGAATCCTTTAAGCTTCAAATGGCTAATGCAACACCAGGAAAAATAAGGTACTGATATTATCCTACGAAGTTTTTGTGTGTGGATGGGTGGGGGATGGAGTCTATATTGCAAATTGTGTGCAGATTTAAAAAGTATAATAATGAGAAATAATTTTATTTATTTATTAAATTTGGGTGCCACTCATCTTGTCTATAGGTGACTCTGGGCAGCTTGCAAACATCTTACCCCAAAAGGTACAAAGATGACAAAATGTTGGAGATGGAATTTTGAGGAAGAGTTTCAGTCCCGTTGCTCCTAGGCATCAACTGATAAGCATCAAAATGAAAATCTTAAAGGCTTTGAGAATACTGGATCAGAAAATTGGAAAAAATAAAAAACAGAGTGCTGTTGTAGTACCTAGATACAAATGGCTGCCATGGAGGAAGGAAGGAATCAAAGCAAATTGATGAGGCTTTATCTTGTTAACTCTTACAACTTCTCTATTCATGATGGTTTCTCTCAGTACATCTTATCTTGATTTCTCTATCCCACTCTTTCCCACCCTTTCTTTCTCTCTTTTTGAGGGGGTGGAGGGAAGATGCAGAGGGTCCCACATCAGAGGTGGTATTCAGCAGGTTCTGACCAGTTCTGGAGAACTGGTAGTGGAACCAGTAAATATCACCTCTGACTGGCCCTGCCCCCATCTATTCTCTGCCTCCTGAGTCCCAGCTCATCAGGAAGAAATGGGGATTTTGCAGTAACTTTCCCAGTAGTGGGTTGCTACCGGTTCTACTCAGATCAGCAAACCGGTAGCAGTGGCAGTGGGAGGCTCCACCCACCCGTGCTGGATGCTTCAGCGCAGAAGCATTGCACAAGTGTGCATGAGCAAACCGGTAGCAATGGGTTTTGATCCTTCCCCTGCCACACCCACCAAGCCACGTCCACCAAGCCACGTCCACCAAGCCACGTCCACCAAGCTACGCCATGCCCACCAAGCCACACCCACAGAACCGGTAGTAAACATTTTTGAAACCCATCACTGTCCCACATCAGATACATTTTTTATTTTGTAAGAATGCCTATGATGGCTACAGGAGGCCCAGGGGAAATCCTATAAAACCAAGTGGATAATTCCTGCTACTTTATTTTGCAGCAAACACAGTTCCCACTTAAAAATTACAAGTTACCAATAAAAGCATATTGTTTAAAAATCAAACAAGTGAGGAGTCAGACAAGAACCAAGGGCATGAATTAACAGTAGACACCATACATATGGGGACCACATTTCCTATTCCTAATTCAGATGTTTGTTTTTTTTCTAATTTCAGGTGAGATTGATTTTAAAAACCCAGTTTATTAAAAGAAACTGAATTGTACATATTATGTCACCACTATGATTATTTTTCCTTTCTGAGTTTAAGTGGGACAGAAACATGCACACTCACACAAACACACATTTTATTTTATTCAATTAGTTATTGCAGAGGGTCTTAACAGAAATAATCTCAAGAATTAGGATATGTCCAGGATAGGAGTTCAGCTTTTAGACAGATTTGTCCTGACAATATAAACAAAGTTTTTGAGGAAACCCAGAACCAATTACATGCAGCCCTACAGGGATTCTCTTCCTTTTTGATGCTGCACAAAAATAAAAACAATCCAGAATATGCAAATTTAGTATTACCTATTCCAGTTCACTGAACTCTTTTAAGTCTGCCAGTTATTTCAAATAGCTAAATGCTAATATTATCACAAAAACAGGATGATTTTTAATTTGACTTAAATCACATCAATCTAAATCACATCAAGTGCTAACACACTATGTTTATTTTTCCTGATAGGTATTCATTCCATATCAACCTTATCTTTAACATTTCAATTTTTGTGGAAGCTTTTACTTGTTAACACAACAATGCAGGTGGGATTACATGTAACCTATAATATAGCCCACATCAAAATGCTCTAACCCAGTTCATGGTATTTGTCTAGCAACTGTTCTTCAACCATTTTTGAATTATAGGTTTCTTTGTTCTCCAGATAAGGATATCACAATTACTTGACCTGGTCTGGACACTACAATACAAAAAACCGCTGAGGTCCTAAAAAGATTGCAGAGAAGAGCAACAAAGATAATAAGGGGTCTGCAGGCTAAATCGTATGATGAACAGCTAAGGAAACCAGGTACCCCATATATTCCGGTGTATAAGACGACTTTTAAACCCATTAAAATCTTCAGATAAGTGGGGGGTCGTCTTATACGCCGGGTACTGACCTTGC
>JANHFM010006575.1:199818-213704 GCA_032468115.1 Grayia smithii
CACCTCGGAAGGATGGAAGGCTAAGTCAACCTTGAGCCGGTGAGATTCGATCTGCTGAACTGCAGCTAGCAGTCAGCGGAAATAGCCTGCAGTGCTGCACTCTAACCACTGCACCACTTCAGCTCTCATGAAGACTTCAGTACCATCAAGACTGGATCTTTTTTTTCCCCCATTAGATTTCAAATTAAGAAATGAAATTATGGCTATACTAGTCTTGAAACATCTGGTTTCTTTTAATTTTGGATGGGAAAAGACTGATGTTTTAACATTAGTATGTAGGCACTATGAATCAGCTACTTGTAACCTAAAGCACCTTGTAGACCATTACTGCTGCTCATCATCTTTGTCCCCTACTAAACTAATAAGCCTTTTCAAATCACTGGCTGCAATCACATATTTTACTATCAAATTATAACGTAGACTATCTTAATTTTTGCCTGATATATAACATGAATTGAACAACTCTGGTCTGTAAGCTATAGTTTATGGCTTAGAGTTGTGTAAACCAGGCTACTGTGATTTAAAAAAAAAATAAGATTAAAACAAATCATTGCTTAGTATAATGTGGAGGTCCAATCAACAGAAAAATGTTCCTGGTCTTCTGTAATTGGGGGCCAAAAGCAATGCCTACCTCATTTTAAAAGCCTTTTAAGTGTTCTCTTCAAACTCCTGACTGCTAAATATCAGCTATTTTGATCTGGACTTTATTTGTATGGGAATGTTTTCTCTGCTTTTCTGAGTTTCTTTCCATACGGTTATGATGGCCACATGTAACAACTTTTCTGTTTAGCAAAATGCATCACTGACAATTTTGAACAGCAGAGTGCCACTGTATCACTACTGTATGAGTCACTTTTGTGCAAATGAATTCATATGAGAAACAGAATACTAATCATTTTAAGCAATGTACTACATGTATGTAAAACAATGTTTCCTAATTGGAATAAAAACTTTCAAGGTAGAGTAAAAATTTAGAAAGTTACATTTGGAGATAGCGGTTTAGGTGTTGTTGCTAGATTAATATGAAAATATTTGGGTACACCTGTTTCCTGCACTTTATTCTCTGTTTTCTCTAGGCAACAGTTCTCAATCTTGACAACTTTAAGATGTGTGAATTTCAACTTCCAGAATTCCACAGACTGCATGCTTCTGGGAGTTGAAAAAGTTGCCCTAGGCCAGTGATAGCTAACCTTTTCCGGACCAAGTGCCCAAAGCGCATCTGAACCCCCAAAATACAATGTGTGTGTAGCCCCCCGCATGTGCCCTGTCCCCCGTGCATGCGCATCTGCCCCCTGCACGTGGCCCACCCCCCACGCATGTGTGGCAGAGACCTGAATACCAGCTGGCTGGCAGGAGACACGCACATATGCAGTGGAGCTGAACTGGGGCAACAGATCGCGTGCCCACAGAGGGCACCACATGCCACAGGTTTGCCATCAGGGTTCTAGGCCAGGGGTGTCAAACTGGTGGCCCCTGCAGGCTGGATGCATCATGTGCAGGCCAAGCCTACTGCAGCTTTGCGAAGCGGAAAATCATCACAAAACATCACGTGACGGCAATGTGATGCAGCGAGTTTGACACCCGTGCTCTAGGCAATCTAATCTCTTTCCCCTCAAATCAGGTTGAGAACATCTAGTTTATACAATATAACTATTTCAACA
Organism: Grayia smithii; assembly: GCA_032468115.1. Lineage (NCBI taxonomy): Eukaryota > Metazoa > Chordata > Lepidosauria > Squamata > Grayiidae > Grayia > Grayia smithii. The sequence goes on from JANHFM010006575.1 coordinate 201,480, forward strand.
GTTGCTGCTCTTTTTTAATGGGGCAAAAAAACCTCAGAAAATTTTGAGCACCACATATAAATGAGTTACCCTATTTTTGGGAGTATAAGACAGTCCGGAGTATAAGACGCACCTTAGTTTTTGGGGAGGAATACAAGAAAAAAAATTCTGCCTCTGCCTACCAGCATCCATCGGTATTTATCTGGCTAGCGTCCTTGCAGCAAACAGCCTGATTAGCTTCGGCACATTATCGCAGCACAGCTGATTGGCAGTTGGATCAGCCTCCAGGAATACTGCCAATCAGCTGTTCCAGGTTGCAGGGATTGCCAGAGCCCATCGACGCCTCCACATGTCACGTTTTTGGTGTTTGAATGCTCCGTTTTAGACCCATTGCAGGGTGCAGGGATCACCACAGCACATCATCGCCTCTGCACGGCATGTTTTTGGCTTCCGTGCTTTGCATTTTCAGCCGGTTCCAGGCAGCGGGGATTGCCACTGCCAATCCCCGCCACCTGGAACCGGTCAAAAATGTGACACACGCAGGCCAAAAATGGGACATGCAGAGGCTGAAAATGCAACGCGCGGAGATGGCGATCAGCGGCGATGTACTGTAGCGATCCCCACAGCCTGGAACAGGTCTAAAATGGGACATGCGGAGGCCGAAAATGCAACGCACAGAGGCCAAAAATGGCCTAAGGGTGGGTGGGTGGGGCTTTGGCAACATTCAGTGTATAAGACGCATGGTAATTTTCACCCACGAAGTGCATCTTATACTCCAAAAAGTACGGTAATTGATTAATAAAATGCACCAATAGCTTACACCCAATACAAAGGATAAATTTGTAAATATTTAGTGCTTGTTAACTTGCAGTATTGCAACTTCTATCAGATCAACTTGAAATTTGGCACAATTGCACTCCAACTCATCAATCTGGGAAGTGTCACTCTTATAAGCGATACACTTTTGAAATGTAAATTATGACTAATTAAAAGTTAATGTAGAGGATGCTATCATTCTCCCTATCATTCTTATTTCTCTCCGTACTTTTTCATACAGACTATGCAATTACCTTGCATAAGTTTCCAAAGAAGCAATTAAATAATGAACACTGGATGATTAGGGAGTGTAGCAGTTAGGAGACCATGACTTCTAGTTCCGCCTAAGACACAAAAGCAGCTGACTAACTTTGGGTGAGTTCTACCCTCTCAGTTCTAGGAAGCAGGCAACGGCAAACCATTTCCAAACCATTGTCCAGGCAGAATCACACAGGCAGAATCACACATGACTTGATGGCACACAGATAAGAAAAAGATGATAATCAACATTAGCTTGTAGTTACGGAAGTGCTTCCTAGTTCCATCGTAATTATTATTAGGTATACACATAATCATTGCTTCCATGTTTTAGTCTGTGTGAGTAGATGCCTCTCAAAAGGTGAGCCTGCTTCCTTGATGAAAATGCTTTAGGAAGATATATTTAGCACACTTTCTGGTTGGAATAACACAATGTCTATTTATATTCAATCCATTTGTATCCTCTCCCAAAGCACAATTTATGTATCATTTTTCCGGCAGACCTCCAAAGTTCTCTCATGACATTTGAACAGTATTTTAAAAATAATTTGAAAAAATATGCCAATGGGATTTTTATCTGCAGGACTCTGCTGAATTTATTTCAGTCTGAAGTGGAAGCTGATAACTGAATACATGGTATTTGCAATATTCATATCAACATTTATTCATTTTTGAGGCTTAGATATGAAAAAGAGACATCTGCATTTTTAAATATTTATTGTATATGATGAGAGTAGCATCTTCATTCCAATTAAAATTTAGTAATACCACTCATCTGTACCAATGCACATGTACTGAGAGACTCAACATTGGCTTTTGAAGTCCCAAGATTACATGTCAAAACCAAGCTTTCTTACATGTTAGAATAAAAAACAAAAACAAAAATGAAGTACTATAGCAGTATTTGGCAAGTGTGGACAATTTTTTAGAAATAGCTAAAGGTCTACATCAATTAAAAAATTTTCCTGAAAAATAACACTAGTCAATGGAAGTAATTCACAGCAGTTTTTAAAAAACCAACCAAAACTGTATCTGAATTATGGACACAGTAAGCTGATTTTACTAACATCAAGTGCTATCATGGTACTTCTATCTTTACTGAATACAATGTTCATTAAAATCTGTTATGATCCAGAATGTGCCCTTACTGAGCAAAGCAGAAAAAGATCAGCCAACCTCTGCAGTTACTTACAAATACATTGCAGAAAAAACAGAATCTGTCCTTTGTACACATATGTATCTGTCATTCACTTGAACCTAGTCTGCTATTGACCACTTTACACACGCACACTAAAACTGGAAGAAAAAAAATGAACAAAAGATTACACTAATAATGCTCTAGTTACTTTGCCAATATACAATTGTTAATTGAAAAGGGAAGAGGAATGTAACAGAACAGGTATGAAGGAAGGTTTTGCAGACTTTTATTTGTGCATGTTTGTCAGGTGAAAAAGGTAATGTCTACAGCTTCTTTGGTGCCCAACAGCATACAAAAATGTAAAAGACTATTAACAAATAAAAACACAAGCTCAACCTAAAGAAGTATTTCCAAGGTTAGTGCATATCATGACAATTCTGCTTATGAACACAGAAATCACTGCAGAAATAAATAGAATGTCTTGTAAAAAGCAGCAATTTCATATTTTTTGTAAACTTTTGTTTTTACAATACAGCACTGTTCAAAATAAAATCCAAAAAGGACTGGAGTTTATCACTGTGGCCAAGAGTTTGTACCTTCTCAGCTGTCTTGGTCCAGTTAATCCTTTTTTCTTTACCCTTTTTTTTTTTTGCTTTAAGTCCAATATGCAGCAGTCTTATAAAAGGTGCTTGGTTAGTTCACCTAACCATGAAGTGGCAAATTATAAAATTTCTTTCCTGCTCTCAAACACATACGGGTAGATCTGTTCCACTGCAGTGGCAACAGCTTTTACATTTGGCCCTAAGAATAAATGGGAAAAAATGGATCAGAAGAGACACAGAAACAAATCTTTGAAACTCCTAAACTTTATTAGTAGAACATAATACTTACGGCAATTGTTTTCTCCAATATTCTAAAAGTGAACAATTCCAACACTACTGAAGCAGAAAATAAAACTATCCTGAAAACATTAATTAAATTATACATCACACACATCCATATACCTCCTAGATGGATCTCTGCTCTTCTCACATTGAAGACTAGCTGTACCATAAACTCAGAAGAAAAAAGTGCAAATTCAGGAACTGATTTCGCCATATTTGCTACTTGCACTTTATATTGTTATAAATTACCTGTTATTATCAACGGCCACCAAATACTCCAACTCAAATTAGACCTTAATATAACTATTTATCTTGTTTTTCTTCAATTATAAGTCCAAAAAATCTTCACTGGGATCCCAACATGTAGGAATCAAAGTCTTATTTCTTCTCTACTCACCAAGACTGAACAAAATTATTACTTCCCCAGAGTTGCTAAAGTATATAAAAAAGAATGTTCCCATTGATACAATGGGATATTTGTTCTTAAAGTATGTAAGTCACAAGCAAAGGGAGACGTAAGCCATCTTTCACCATATGCTACATTCCTGTTTAAAAAACAATATTTCCCATGTGTTCATAATTAAATTGGATGTGTAATTAAACTACTTCTTATGATATAAGAAATCAGTTCTTTGTCAGTTATATTGATTTATGGATGGACTACTAAATTTGAAACCTAATTGTGACAAATTAACTGATCTCACTCAATTATGTTCCTGTTTTTATCTCTTACATTTTCAAATTTCAATTTATTAGACTTTCAGTCTAAAATTTAATTTGACTGATTTCATTCAAATGTCACTTGTTACACAGGATTGATAATACCATTTTAATGGAAAAACAAGGTGTTATGTGATCTACAAAAATGATTACACAGGATCTACACTTAAACAATTTGTTTAAAAACAAGAATATGGTATTCTTATTTAGTACTAGGGCCAATCCTAAAAGAAATATTGATTTCCATGGATTTTCATATAGTCTAGCATTGCTATTTCTACATCTATTAATGCTATGTGTGGTATTGAGGAATCTAGTTTCATATCATCGTTATTTTCTACCAATTAAATAGTGAATTAGAGCTAGCATTCCTAAAAATGTTAGACCTGTTTTTAGCTGTCATTCCCACACCTCCATTCCGACACTAGCTATGTTTAACATCTTGCTGAGCGAAGAATTCTATTAAATTCAAATTTTTGAAACTCTTTTGTAGCACATTGTTTGTCTTAATAAAGGTAATTTTTTGTTATTATTTTTATGGTTATACAGCTATCTTTAATTACCTGAGATCCCATTGCTAAGAAAGATATTTATTCACAAAAATGAATGAGTACCTGTAACTGTGATACTTCCTGTTGAAAAAATCTGTAAAGTAGCTCTAAGTGTTTTTATTCTGTAGCACACTGCAGGATGAAGCTCTGGTTCATAACTAGGAAATAAATAAATGAAACGTATTTCAAAAATAAATCCCAATATATAAACATAAAATAATTTTAATTTGTTCTATTCAAATTAAAACCATTTCAATTTGTATCATATAACAGTACTGTTAAATTGGACTATACCTGGCATGGGGTCGGTTGTTTTTTGTAAATTCTGGCAATCTGACTTCAAACGGCATGTTGCATACTGCTAAAACATTGACAACTTTAAAATCTGTAAAAATCACCTTTTTGAAGGAGAAAGAACATGTGGAGATAGATGTATTAGAACACTTTTAAAACTTAAATAAAGGGGTTATATACATTTTTGTCTCATTTCAAAGAAGCCACCAGTTGTGTCCTGTAACTATGGCTAGAATGTACTTTTTAGCATAAGACCTTTTTGAGAAAAGAAGTTAACATATTTTAGTCAAAAGAAAATCATTTCAGTAATCAACTTCATATAATTCAATTAAGTTGCTGCATGGCAATCAAGAATTACTAATGTTCCCGAAAACTGAGAAATACTCTGTCATTGTCCTTTTAATCATATTCGTGTTTCACAGCAAACAAATCTTCATTAGGAACTACTGATCTTGCAGCTGCTATCTTTTAAAAAAGAGAGATTCTATTTTCCCATTTTGCTTTTAGAAATAGTTAATTTACCTTGGCTCAAAAGAATTAAGAAACCAAGCTTTTTAAAGGATAGCTGCATCATTTGAAAGCAGTTTCTGGCAGGAGCCATATGGAGTAAAATGTCATTAAACAAATCCCCAAAATCCATATGTATCAGTTCTTCTAATAATTAATGCAAAATATAACACCTATTCATTTATTCCTATATATGAGCACATGACAATATATAAACCAGCACTAACCAATTATTGGGATAGGTTAGGGGAACATAACATGCAGATACTGAATCTGCAAAGAGTATCATTTACATCAATGTTTCTCAACCTCAGCAACCTTAAACTCTGTGGATTTCTACTCTCAGAATTCCCTCAGCTAGCCTGGGAGTTGAAGTCCACACAACTTGAGAAATATTGATTTAGATGGTTTTTAAGACAAGCTATATGGTCAGGAGAAGTGTGCCCCCCCCCCCACATTGCACTCTTTGTGAAAGAATGCACTTTGCTTCTTAAAACACATACACACGCACACACTCCTGCATCCACACATACAATGCAACTGATGTCTGAATACTATGATTAAAATTCTATTTGCTAGCCAGGCCTTCACCTTGGAATTATATAATGCCAAATTGAACACATTGTTATTTTATTGCAATTAGAGAATACACCCCTCTTTCCTTTTAATAAACTACTTACTTATATTTGGATTTATAATCGTTAAAGTCAGAACTGGTAGCTGAGAAAACATTTTGTTATTGACATTTAGCCAAATAATAACATACAAAGCAACAGAGACAAAATGCACAGAGACAGGGAACATAGAGGTGGGAGAACACTTGCTATTAGCACTGAGCTTTTGCAGGGAATGCATGTAGAGCCGTGAATTGTTCCTTCAATTCTTTTTGCATTTTGTTCCTTACAAAAGAACCTGGTTTCTTTTTATAGTAAAGGATCTAGGCCTTTTTTTTCAATGACTCAGCTGATGAAAGAAACTTTCCTTTTCAAAGAAATTGATGAAAAGAAAGAAAAAAATGTTTTTTGACCCCATTTTGTTTTGTGGTGTTTTGCCTGGAACACACAGGATTCATCAGAGAGGAAAAGGGTTTTAATTGCTAGTGAGCAGATTTTATATATCTGCTCAGTAGTGAGTATAGTCAGCTGACTTTCTAGAAACTGAGCCATTAAGAAAAATATCTGAATGAGAAGAAGAAGAGAGGTGTCAGAATTGACTAATAAATTAAAAATATATTTATATTTATAGAAAAATTACCTGAAAACCTAGTTTCTGCAGACTACGGGCTAGTCGTCTGGCACCAAATTTTGCTTCTTCTTCACTAGAGTTCAAAACAAACAAACAACCAGTTAAGGGATTATACAATTAAGCATTACTAATACATAAATGATTTCATTAAAAAGCAATAAAATATAGATTAAGTATACCTTGTAGCTCCTGTGCAAATTACTTTCCCTGAGGACCAAATTGTTGCTGTAATCCTGGGTTTCCTAAGCTTCATTAATACTTTCTGAAATCAATCAGGGAAAAATAAGTTGAGAAACCTAAAAAGAGATCTAAATGCTATCATTTAGAAAGATTCAACATGCAGTTTCACTTCTGAAGTACTCTACACGGGGGGAAAACTAAAATGTTTCTTACTAGTGGATAATTTTGTTGTTTTTGAAATAATTAACTCCAATAAAAAGGAAAGATTTTAAACATTTATTTTATATTACAGCTGACAGGAGATAACTGCTGAAATCTAATGCATCAAAAGGATACTAGGCTAAGGAAGCCTATGATAAAGTGTTATCTTTATTTTCAACTTTTGGATAGGCAGTATGTAACTATATCACAGTAAAAACCAAGAAAAGTCTGAACCTCAACATAGTAACAAATTTTCTTCCTTTCTCTAAGTATTTTAATCAAAATTGTTTCAGCTCTTGAATCTCTTCCAATTAGTTATTACTGTAGTTGTTCAGGCATGATGTTTTATCAACAATATTTATTTGAAAACAAGTTACACATTACGGGTTACTTATGGACAGAATTCTAATTATACAAGCGATTCATGTGAACAAAGTATCAGGTATATAAATGTCTAATATTCATCAACCTGAATTTTTTAAACTTTAAAGCAGAAATGATTATATTTCAGAAATTCAATTCTGAAGCTAATATAAACAAATCATGGTTAAAATCCCTGTTTTAGGTCCTTTCCCCATGCTGACATTTTGTTTCTCAACTGCTCACTTTAAAACAGTAACACAATTAAAAAGTTAAAAAACACATTTTATAATACTAAAATCAACATCTATTTCAACTAGAAGAGCAGCAAGACCATTTCAGGGTATAAATAAATGCATTTATTAGTTTTTCAGAAAGCTCACACTAATGGTGCTGATGTACCCCAAATAGCAAGTTACTCCATATGTGTGGAACTACTATAGGGAAAGCTCTCTCTCTTGTTTTAACCACTCAGTTAATTTCCCTTAATTATGGCCAAGAGAGCCTTCACTCCCGGCCCAGCCCTGAAGGGCATTGATAAAATGAAGACAGTCCTTCAAGCAATTTGGTTAAAGTACTGAAGGTTTTAAGGGTAAGAACTAGCACAATGATTTTGTTTTTACTATATATACTAGAAGTGTACAAAACATCTCAAATCTGAAACAGATTGCTCAAGTTTGATATACTGCTGATTGAATTAAAAACCACCATCCCAGCTTATAAAAGTATTCCAATACTCTTTTGATTGTGGCTGTTGGAACACTTGAGCTTGAAATATTATATAAACATTTTTGTACGCATGCAATGCAACAATTTTTGTATGCATGCAATGCAACAATTAAAATCTGAGAACTCATATCACGATAAACTAACTCAATCTATAAAGGCCTGGCTATAGAGGAAAAATACAATCCCATTAAAAGGCATAGGAGCTCCCAATGGAGTATGGTACCTTCCATAATTTGAGAATAACACTGAAGACGCTCTCCCAAGTACCTGACAATTGAATTTTGGACACTTAGCGTGTCTTTAGGAAACCGTTTTACAATACATGTCTTTACTACTGACACACTGTAAAAAAAATTCATCCGTATTACCAAATAAATTATCTAAAATGTTTTGTTACGTAGAGCTATTTAGTTTCCAATATTCGTGAGAAAACTCTAAAATTAAAATGTTACTTACCCCAACGTCACGCTTGTATATCACATTTGCTCCCTCCAAAGCAATCTTTCGCAAATTTAAATGACATCTTGTTCGGAAGACACAGACCACATTTGTGATTAAAATATCCAATGCAACATCACTCTCTGCATCCATTGGGGTGATTTAAAACACAGATTCCCAGCACCATACCATGAAAGATCACATCCTGAGGGTAAGATACATTAAACAGATATCAAAAAGTATAACAGTAAGTTTTAACTCCCAAAATGAAGTCCTAATTTGAAAAACAGCATCTTCCCAATAGACAAGTGTGTGTGTGTGTGCGCGCGCACGCACAAATGTGTGTGTAAACGTTTAAATTACATGATTGGATTATAATTTTTTTATAACAGTTTGATCTAAGGACATTGATATCCATTTAATGTAAAGATATTAAAGTTAATGTGATTGATTTTTTAGCCAACAAAAACTGTTAAACATACCATCATCTGCAAAATATAGTACATAGAATACTTTCAAGCAACAAGGTTAGCCCTGGAATTGTTTTATTTATAATTTAATTTTCCAGAGCTTTTTCTTTTTCAATCTTTTTGTTATTACAATTATTTGAAATTATTATTGCTTCACTAATACTTTTCCTTTCATTAATTAGTTTAATACATTTTTGAAAACAATATATTAAACTAATTTAAACCAATTTATACCTAGTAGGACATTGCTAAACATAAATCATGTTCATAATAAATCATTTTCTGTATTAGTTAGCTGTAAATCTATTTTCAACATTCTGGAAAAAAAGTTTTGTTTGCTTCATATTCACCTTTTATTTATATTCATACAATTTTTTTCAGGGTGTATCATCACCAGTCTTAAAAAACTTTCTCAGCATAAGACAAACATAATCCTTAGTCATTTAGACCAAGGAAATTACAATCCTGAATTTATACTGTTTCCATGTCATAAGAATATGAGACACAGAAACCTAACTGAATTGTTAATGTTTTTCTGCCTCCTGTGAACCTGATGGCAGAGAGAAATACTATGAAATTCAGTTTTTCTATGCAATATGATATTTTAAATTATGAAATATACTCTATAAAAATGTAAAATGTCTATTTTTGTTCTTTTATGCAGAATAAATTATACCACTGCATTTGGATTTAATTGGAGCTTGTTCATATTGGATAGCATCATGCCCAAAATACAGATGTAAGGAATCGGAAATTGGAACTGCATTATCTTCTTCCAGAAATGGGTGAGATTTACTGATCAAGAAGTTATCTTAAATTATCATTGAAAAATCTAAAAGCATTCCAAAATGAATACAGATTAACAGTATAATCTGCATTCTTTAAAGTTATCCTACTTCAATTGAATTTCTAACCATTATTTTTCAGCCATTAAGATCTGTCTAAATGAAGTCTGAAGTATCTGAATTAGGGAAAATATTTAACTAGCTGACCTTAAATTACAAACAAAAATGAAGTGAAAAATGATTATATGAATTTTTGAAATCCAATACCGATCACCCTTAGCCAATACTAAGGACAGGCAATTGAGTAACAACTGATGGTTCTCACACTATTCACACCTTTCTTTTGACTCAAAAAAATTATTTCAAAATTCAAAACTAAGAAAGAGGCCATCTGGTAGTTCAAGATAGCAGCTGGGGAACTGAGGGGAAAAGAATAATATAAATCTTTTATTGGAGGAAAGAATAATACAGGAAACCTACACAAGTTCTGGATACCATTTCCTGAAAGTGCTTTCTGCAAGTTAGCTAACAGCTGTCCACTAAAAATATTTTATTTCCCACCAAAAACAGTGATTTACTCCTGAGCTCAGATATGTGTGAACATATACACAACTTTCTTCTTAATTATACAGTCACTGATTCATAAAAAATACTTCTACATTTTTTCTCTAGGCTGCTATCATAACTTTCAGAACTGCGGATGGAAAAAGCATATAATAAAATCCAGTAATATTTAAAGGGCTGGATGCTCTGGAATACACTGAAAGTTTATCTACAATCCCCATCTTCCAATTAAGAATATTCATCACAGTTACTTTTTAATAATTTTCAAGGCTTGCATAATACTTCTATATTCTAAAGGAACCAATTCCTTCTTTTTTTTAATTCCAACTTATATCATATTTTGATGATTGGCATACATTTCAGCTTAAGAACTGACTCTGATTATATGGAGTGTTTCAAATGGGTTGACAGTGGCAAAATAGAATTCACTTGTTTTGTCCTAGTCATCGCTGCAAGGGCCAATACTCAAGAAGTACAGGGCAGAAGCAGTTGTGTAAACTCCCCTCCACTTAGTACAATAGCTCAAGGCTAGCAAGATTTTGTTGTATGTTCACCCCATCTAGCTCTAAATTTTAATATTGCATTAGTTTAATTGCCGTACAGAGATGATAACAAGAGTTCAAGACAAGGTGAACAAAATGCAAGTCACCTAATGAGAGACATTTATTTCAAGTTTACAATGTTATTTGAGGGAGAAGTTATTTGAATGAAATATATAAACTTGAAGGTACACATCTCAATTCCAGAATACCTCAAGCTTTGCCTTTTTACAATAGAAAGTATATGGGGTAAGGTGACTGAAACTGATTGGAGAAAAAGCTTCTTGCATTCTAAGAGAGATCCCAATAATAAAGAAAATAGAGCTCCTAAAAATGGGAATCCTAGATTTGTGAAAGGGGGCAAATAGGTCTTTCCAGAGCAGCTCTACTACAGTATACCCATGTGTCTTCTAGAATATGACATTTCTCAACCTGAAACTCATTTTAATTCATTCTGTTTTTCCCATCCGGTTCTATGGACTTGAGATTCAATTATTGGTGGGTTTCTGAGAGGAGGGGAGGGGGGAGAATGCTCTTTTGCACTTTAATTTCAATTATGCTTTTCTGAGTGATTAAGATTATTTGAGTATTATTTATAATGCAATTAACAATCTGCTTTTCAATGTACTTTCTCAGAAACAAAGGAGTTGAAAACAAGTAAACAGTAAAATGGGCAGGCAGATAGCTGCAGTGGCTAACATGGCTAAAGTAGAAAACAGGAATTGAAATTCACTATTCAGACTTCTGAAATGCAAAACCCAATTCAAAAAAAAACCCAATTCAAAATGCAATAAATATCTGGTTTCTCAGTCAAAAAGGCTGTCTCAGATTACCATCCATGTAACTTCAAATGGCAATGGGACTCAAAGACAATGGATAAAAATTACGGGATGCAAGAAATGTGTTGGTACAGAATAAATGTAGCTACTTAAATGATATGGTTTCTATCAAGCCAGGTTACCTAACAGCTGTATTTTCTATAAACTGGAGTTTCTTTAGAAGAAGTCCTGCATATGTCACATTACAATAGAGAGCCGTCTAGAGAAGTTACCGCAACATAGATAGCTATATATCTATAAATATATCCAGGCTCTATTTAAGGGCGTTTTTTTTAAAGAAAAGCCTCCGGTAGAAAAAGGATGCATAGCATTATGAAACCATTCCCCCCCCCCCCGCCTTCTCCCTCAAGTAACAAGATATAAATCTAGGCCTCTGTAGAGGCAACCCTATGAGGAACCGAACTGGATCTCTGTGCCAGATTCATTTCACTCTTCTGCCTCCAGGAGAGGTCACAGGGAGCATCCCTGGATTACGAGAAAGAAGAGCAACGGGTGAATGAAAAGGAGGGCCTTTCAGCTTATTTACTTTTTATGAACGCGAGTCACTGAGGTTGCCAGGAAACAGAGAAGTGCCTGCGGAGGACGCTGTTTCCTCCTCCTCCTCCTCCTCCTCCTTCCTGGCTCTTTCCCAGCGAGGACGACTAAGGCAGCCATTCTCAACCCCGTTAAACGTCAAGATTTCTTGGGCTAGAGCTCTTCTCCTCATCGCCCTTGCCAGCATAGCTGTT
>JANHFM010006575.1:213804-232126 GCA_032468115.1 Grayia smithii
CAATGACAATAAAGTTCTATTCTATTCTATTCTATTCTATTCTATTCTATTCTATTCTATTCTATTCTATTCTATTCAGTAGGGCTTCTGCAGTGCAGGCTTAGCACATTATCACCAAGTTTGCAGCTGCTAAAAAATACTTCTGAATGCCCAATAATATAGTGGCCAAGAAACTGAAAAAAATCCACTTAATTTGTAATACCATAATGAGCAGCATTAGAGAATGCCAAGACCACTGCATTTACTGTATAAATTACAGAGCTACGCTTACAAAAGTCTGCAAAGTTTTTGAAATCCAGATTTCATAATATATGGAATGAAAACTTCTAGATGTATAAACTGGATTAAAAAAGAGACATTTTAGATCACACTGCTACACATTATTTGGTGAATAATGGAAACGTCTATCTTTGCTTCATTGGTTATTGGAAGTCTTTGACTTGGTAAAATAACAATGTGTTGATTGTCCTTAAAACCATCTGCCCATTGAAGAGTTCGTATGATGATCAGAAAGCAAGAGTTAGAATGAATACAGAGCAACTAAACAGCTCAAAATTGGGAAAGGAGTATGCTAGGGCTATTATTGTCATTTATTTAATTACATGGAGAATAAGAAATGCTGGTTTAGAAGAGATAGGAAATGGAATTGAAATTGCTGAGAAAAACTTCAACAGTTTCAGTTATGCGGATTGTACCACTTCAATGTTTGGAAGGAAGAGAGACTTAAGGACTCTGTTGTTGAAAATGAAGTAGCCTGTTGATCAATACTATATATAATAAAGTAATATTATGCCAACAGGCAATGCCAAGTCAATTCATGCAGAACAGAGAAGTTGAGGAATAATATATTTTATTTTCCTAGGCAAAGAGAAATGACTATATATGAGATTTGCTATTTGAGAATAAGTCTTTGACCGATCTAGACAAAATATTTTAGTACAGAGTTATCACACTGCAACAAAAGTACATATGAGTAAGGCCATGGTTTTCCTAGTTGAAATTTAAGTTGACAAATTTGCACATAGAAAGGCTGAAAAGAACAAATAATATACTTTTTAATTCTGGTGCTAGAGCAAATTTATGAAAGTATATTTTACATCAGCAGAACATTTGCTAAAGACAGTTATGTGATTGCATACTTGTCTACTTTGAAATAATTCTTGGCTCCAGGCAAATGGGTATGAGCCTATATCTGAAACATTTTGAATGAACCATCTTATGATTTAACTGTTTTGAGATTTTTTTCAACTAGAAGCAAATATATAAAATAATTGAAGTTACATCTCTATTCATTTTCTGTAATCTCCGTCGGGCCTGATGTTTCCATGGACAGGATCAAACTAACTTTTTTTTAAGTATGAGAATTGCAGAAGGCACCAAACAGTATGTTCAACCTCATGCACACACCTGCTTCCAAAACCTTATGTGCCAACGAACTAAAACTTAAAGCAAAATGAATGAATTACTTAGATCCATTCAGTAAGAGATTTTGTTTCGCTTCCTCAAAAAAGCGGTGGGTAGATACACCTCGGACTATGAAATTTGCAGCTAATGTGTTAGTTCAGCAAACTGCTCTAAGCAAAGTAGCTAACTCCCTTCTTTTTTCTTTTTAATACCACCACAAGTCTTGATAAAGTACAAACGTTGAAACAGATGAGCCCTGAAATTCTTCACTAACTGAAGAATCAGAGACTTGCTTGACAATCTGTTGCCATTCAACATGTTTGTTTAATAATCGGTCTCAGTCCACAGAGAGAAATCTATAACCCTGCAGTGAGACTCTGCTATTCAGGCGATAGATAGATCGTTTTCAAATCTATCCCTCCCCATTTCTTCTTACATCAAAACTTCTCTCCCTCACCCAGTGATGTCTGGCAAGGGCAATTCAGAGTAGAAGTTGAGGCCAGTGACAGCCTCGGAGGCACTTGGTTACAGCAAGCCCTTCACTTGTGCACTGGACATCAGGCAGATGCGGGGATAAAACTGTCAAGCGTGAAACCACAAAGAGAAATATTGCTATTTTCTATTATTCACATTCTTCCCATGAGCTGTTTCTTCAGTTGCCATGGCACAGGCGGTGAGATTTCATAATGTTCCCCCTGCCTGCCATGTGCTCATTGCAACAATGCGAGTTTAATCAGGCTAGACAGTCGGGTGGGTTTTGTCCGTGTGAGTGGCCGAAAAACTTTTCTCACCAGCTAAACCCACAAAGTATCGAAAAGCCATAAATAATCAGAAACTTCTATGACTGCACCTGCTTTCTCTATTTGAGCAGGGATACAGAAGGGCTCATATCGGGCACCGGTTTCCCAGCATCAATCACTCTCATTCACTTCTGAAATCAAAATAGATTTTCAGCTTTTAAGCTATCCGCCGTGGGCATTCACTATTGGACATATTATTTGCGTGCTTTGTGACATTTGTGACTATTGCTGTCGGTGTCACTTATCTAATCTTTCTGTGCAATCTTTCAGTCCTACCCTTTCTCTCTTATAAATACCCTTAAAAAGAAAAGTGGCACATATTGTCAACAGCAAAGGCATTTTTGGGGCCTACGTATCATATCCATGCCAGACAAACTGAGAAGGGACAAAAGTTCTGTTAGCCATGAGTCATATGTATATAAATATATGCCAATTGGCATAGGACAATATTGCTATAACTTAACAGTGATATCCTTCATCTACTATATTCCCAAACTGTTTTACAAAAGCCAAGTGATACGATTAGAGAAAGAGGGAGAGGTAAGTTAGCAGGTGCATAAAAGGATCAAATATATATCTGCAGGTGAAATTTGGAGCAAAAACTACCTTGGGACAATAGTAAGCTTGGATGTGAAGGCTTTTCAAAGTAAAATTTGCTATGCTTTTGTGAAGTCTCAGCAGAGTTAAATGTGCCAAAGCAACACAATTGTCACTGGCTAATCTCAAAAGAAATAATATTTTATTATTCTCTGACTTTGGCAATAGTATTTATACTCATTTTGTAAGGTTGCCATACTATACATGTTGTGCATCTATGTATATGTACAAACAGAAATAGTTCAACTGGTTGATTTTAGGAGAGTGGCATATTTAATACAAACAATCAGTCCAATGATTGAGTCTGCCTGGATTAGGATTTACCAATTCTATGCTATAGAAATCTCCAGAACAGTAACGCCTACAAACTTGAAATTTGGTACATATGCGTCTCTTGGCATGTATGTTCTTCTCTGTGTGTCTGTGTGTGTCTTGTATGTCTGGTTTGAGATTAGCATTTGGTTTATAAGGCAATTGATAAGAATGCAGCTGGCAAAATTCCAGCCAGCATTGCTAATAATTATAGAAAATGGGAATTGTAATCTGATAACATCTTCTAAACAAAATTTAGAAAAGGCCAAGGCATTAGGATAAATAGGATTGAAGAAGAGAATCCTACACCTAGAAGAAATGGGAGAATCCCAGTTCTGATGTGTAATTATTAACATAAACTGTGGGAGAGGATATACTCAGATCTGGATGGAGTAAGACAAACTGATCACCTAAGGTGTGATCAAATTAAAAGACTTCCTGGCCCAAAAGGCTGCCTAATTGAAAGGCTGCCTGAAGTGAAGCCTACAAAGATGCATATCAATTATTTGTCCAAAAATGACTTGAATTCATTATGAATTGATTGATGTTTAATTGAATTTGATTGAAGAAAACTTTTATCATTTCGGAAATACCATAGTTTATACCAGTGGTGGAAATTCTCCGCAGATTGCCACCGGTTTGCTGCCTGTGCATGAGCAGTGCACGCCAATTGCATGCGTGCACAGTGTGTGCCAAAAGCACACTGCATGTGCACACGCAGTGTGTGCCAAACACGCTCGCTTCACATGGAAAAAGGAGGCTTAACAAGGTAAGTAGAACAGCGAGGGGGGGAACAGTTGTGTCGCGTGATTTAGATTAGCTAGAAAGTAAGATTTCTTGCTTTCTAGCGAATATAAATCATGCGGCACAACTGATCATCGGAAATACTGGTTTGGACAAACTGGTAGCTTTTTTTTTTACTACCAGTTTTTATCACTACCGGTCCACCTGAGCCGGTCTGAACTGGTAGCATTTCACCCCTGTTTTAAACCCAAATTTAATTATTAAATTAAGTTGTATAATTTTGTAAATTATAAAATAAATATCAGTAAAATAAGGTGTGACACATCACCGGAAAGGGAGAAAAAAAAAAAAACAAAACACCACCCCGGCACTTCTGACCCCGCTTCCCCCGTAGGCTCGCGTGCAACGGTTCGCGGCACGAAAGACCGTTACTGACGTACAGCCCCGACGGCCTTTCCGCCTCTCCTCTGGCTTAACGGCTCCCGAGAAGAACCGGCCGCTAAGCGACCCACAGACGTTCGGCAACCGCCGCCGCCTCTGCTGACGGTTCCGGGTTTCCAGGCCGCCGAATCCCCGCGACACAATAAAACATCACAAAGCGCGCGAACACCATAGACGGTGCCCCCATCTCCGCTGCCTAGAGAGGCAACCGGATGTTCTGGGCGTGCACGGCCCTTCCGGTTTAAGGTCGCTGCTAAATTTGTTCGAGCGGCTTAACTTTTTTCGAGAGTCCGAAGCTTCCAATGCAAATCGAGAAGCGGAGGGCGTGGTCAGGGAAGAGCAATTGCGTCTCCCCCCCCCTACCCCCGCCCTCGGGGCTTTCCCGGCTGATTTCTTCAGCAGGCGGACGTAGCTGAAGGCTAATAGTAATTTAAAAACTGGCTGTCGCTAGATGACAGCAGAATTCAGAGTTTTAGGTATGCTGTCTGGCGTCTAGCACTTATCCAAGTGTTTAATATAGCTCTCCTGGAAATAGGGAGCAATATTTCTCTTTTCTTTTTCCTTCCTTCCTTCCTCATTGCCCCATTTTAGCAATAATTCTAATAATATCAGTATCTTAAAGTAACTGGACAGTACCAGCATTAAGAGTTATCCATGAAACATGATTTGCAAGCAGCAGATATTGTCATTTGAATATTTACTTTGCTCCAAATGTTCTCTGTATGGAGAACTGTAACTCTATAACTAATGCCTCATCTAGAAACATTACTAAGTACATGCCAGGATATGGGTACTTATTTCAAAAAGTGATTTTTTTACATCTGTTGGTCATAATTTTGATCCAGAACACAGCACCAGCTAAACCTAGACAAAACCAGGAATCTAATGCTAGCTGTCCCTCATGCATGTTAATTATGATAAGAAGGGAAAACAACGCATTTATTAAAGTGTATTGTGGATTGCATAATTGTACTAAATACAGTTATCTGGAGACTAGTTTTTCATTCTTAAAAAGCAAGTATTTTCTGCCTCGTGATTGCAGATCTTACTGAAAACATTTTGTACATATATAAATTTAGAAAACACGATTTGTTAGAGAAAACTAATTTTAATTTCCCTCCATGAGTTTGTTTGTTTATGTTTTAGAAAAATATACCAAGCATGAGTGCCATCCTGTGGCATGTAAAAAGAAAACAATTGAGGAAATACTTAAATGTTTATCTTTTTAAATTCTTGGATACAAGACACCATATGCTATAGATCCTAAAGTTGGTACAATTTACTTTTGAAGTTAGAATATTTTTCTGCATTTTTCTTTATAATACCTCTATTTGGTTTTGATATCATATATTGAAATACTAACATAAAAGAAAAGAGAATGGCAAAACATTAAAAGTGATAAAAAACATACCGTGTTTCCCCGAAAATAAGACCCTGTCTTATATTTTTTGAACCCTGAAATAAGTGCTTGGCCTTATTGCCATACGCTCAAAAGCCCGATTGGGCTTATTATCAGGGGATGTCTTAATTTGGGGAAAACAGGGTATACATCAAACAAATTTAACAAAGGTGACCTCTGGCTTCCTTTTAAGACAGAGATATTAGCAATACAACCACCTTTCTCTAAGTTTTTCCCTTTTTCATAAAAGAAAATTGCTTTTAGATATTCTGTTAAATATTTTAGTAAATATTCAATTATAGTAGTACATATAAAAAAGAAATCTATATCCAATTCA
The DNA here is from genome assembly GCA_032468115.1 of Grayia smithii. NCBI lineage: Eukaryota > Metazoa > Chordata > Lepidosauria > Squamata > Grayiidae > Grayia > Grayia smithii. The sequence goes on from JANHFM010006575.1 coordinate 219,839, forward strand.
TTTGAAAAAAGTTTTATCGGTGGAATTTCTGCAGAAACTGTGTCTCTTAAATGTCTATGTGGAAAAAGTATAATTAGTAGAAATGTTTGCATGTTGTTTCATTTCTAACTCAGCAGTTGTTAGACAAACAAGTCTTTAAAGAGTGAAGACTGGCTTCCTGCTTCAGCTGTGAAATTTACAAGGATTTCTTCATATCAGCCACAAGATTTCAAATGCTTCTATGCCCTTTAGAACTTGCATGTTTCTTTCTTATGTCCTACTGTATCCTGACCCTAAAGCAGAGAGGGAAAATTATTTCTCTGTTGAAGTTGTATTCTCTGTGAAGGGATGGTAAAGCCTCTACCAAAATTAGATAACGTGTCCTTCCCCTCTTTCTTTTTTTTTTTACTTTTTCCTCTATGCAAGCAGACTTTGGGGGAAAGTAGATTCTTGCCAAAAGTTTGAAACAAACACTACCAGACAATTTTCCCATCCCATCCATCATTCTGTCCTAGCCCCCCCACCCCCGCTTCCCTCTCTCCGCCCAACCCCCAGTAAATTGAAAGTCAGTTTCGTACTCTATTTCAGCTATATCTGCTAAAGATTGTAATACTGTGACTTCTCCTTCTAGCTTATTGAATTTTGATTATCAAAATCCTAGCCAATGAACATGGAGAGACAATGCACGCGCTTCTGGTAGTATTAGATTGCAACTCTTAGTAGCTAGCCCTCATCATTAACTGTTAGATAGGACTGATTGGGGCTTGGAAAGAAACTCTTAACATAAGGATCTTGCTGTATATTCAAAATTTATTTACTAATTTAAAACATTTATATAGCCACCCATCATATAACAAATTCTGGGCAGTTCTCAATTAAAAATTAAAATAACACAGGAACCATATTAAAATTTTAAAAATCAAATACATAAAACCAAAAATCTGGTGGAAGTCAAGCTTCCATTGATCAATCACGTACATCTTATCAGAGCGCCTGGGGGAAAAGTCAGGTCTTCAGTGTTTTATGGAAATTGAGGATGGTAGAGGCCTGCCAAACTTTAGGGTGGTGTTTAGAAGGATGTTCCATGGGGTAGGGGCTGCCAAGGAAAAGGCATGCTTTGTATTGTAACTCCCACATGATAGCAATGTTAAAAGGAAGTTTAAAATGTTTTGGCAGAGGTCTGTTCTCTGACCTTGCTGTTTAGCTCCCGGATGTTTCGTTACCAAACTCGTTACCATCTTCAGCAGATAAAGTGTTTCTATGTAAACAAACAATACACTTTATTCAAAACCCCAGTGAAGATGTTACGTAGTTTGGTAATGAAACGTTTGGGAGCTAAACAGCAAGCTCGGAGAACAGACCCCTACCAAAACCTACAACCGGAACTATGAATATGCTCAACAATTTCTAATGTTTAAAATGTGTTTGAGAGCCATATTTATAGGATTCTTTTTCTTGTATAAAGACAACTATACCAAGACAAACACAGTTTGTTTAACCAACATAAATTTCTACAAACCAGCATTGTCTACTATTATGGTATTAAACTAAACTATTAAATTAAATACGGTGGCTTATTATATCAGAGACTAGGTTCTTGCAATGTGTTAAGCTAGAATCAAGGAAAGCTCATAATTTAGTGCCATGCATGAATGTGGTGTGTATTTGTGTGCAGATAGATGGGGACTTCTTTGGGATCAATTATAAAGCCTGAGCCTAGATAAAAGGAGGCGCAATGGGTAATAAAATGCTAGAGGCACTTTTTGACGTATTGGGCATTGGGTATTGATCTCTAATACTCTGTTCACAAAATGAACTCTTAAATTCTCTTAATCATAATGAGATGCAATGAAAGAAGAGAGAGGGCAGTTGGTTGCAAATGCAAGCCAGAGGTTGATGTTTTTTATTTGAAGGCCTGTGCCTCTGGTGTTGGTAGAATTCAAGCAATATTTTCCTCATCATGGCTATTTGAACCATTCTGCCAGCTATTGCAGTACTTATTGGGTACAAAGAAAATTAGGACATCTTAGTTGTATTAATACAAAATTCTTATTACTCTTTTATTAATGAATTTTCAGGTAATAGGATGCCCACCATTCCATCAGGTTCAGAGCTTATTTTAAAAAAAAACTTTTTGAGACAGTATCCCATTTCAAAATACATATCATATAAAGAGTAATGATTTCCAGGGAATAAAAATATGTCTGCCTAACTGATAATAAACTAGGTGCTAAGCAATACTAGGGAGGGCTTTCCCAAAAGACACTTGGAGAGGGCCCACTGCCAGGTGGTCATTCAGTCAGAGATATTATTCCACTAATTCGTCCCAATTCATGGGAACTGGTTCTTAAATATTCACACACTAGAGCTCAAACCAAACTCCTATTTTCCTACTGTGCCTGACAAGTCAGGTTGTTCTAATTTGGCAACTCTAAGATGTGTGCACTTCAATTCCCAGAAATCTAATTTCCAAGTTTGAAAAACACTGTTCTACTTACACAGAAAATTCCATGAAGTTCATTAGTCACTCAGTGAAACATCTTTATGTTATGTTCATGTTGTATTATCCCTTTTAGTAACAATTGATAAAGCTCTCCCACAGAGTTGGTAGGGCCACAAGCCCTAATACTGTACGGTTTGCTTCTTAGCCTTAGGAATGAAATGCCTTGAACCAACTCCGTGGATATCTTTTAGGTCAATAAAATCATACATACTCCACACACATCTGAACTGGGGATCAACTTTGTTGAAAAAGTATTCCTAGATCATTCAACAATAAAGCTCTGAATATTATTTCACTATAGGTCAGGTTTTTTTCAAACTTGGCAACTTTAAGATTTGTGGATTTCTACTACAGGAGTTCCCCAACTGTCTGGGGGAATTCTTAAAAGTTGATTTCCACATATCTTAAAAGTTGCCACATTTGAAAAACACTGCTTTAGAGCAATTCTTAGCACAATATTAGATGGGTTCAAACCGAACTAATAAGAACAGCCTTTCACTTCGTTTGATGTAAAAAAGATAGTCCATTTCAATGATTAATTCAATCAGTTCTTGTCTTCCCCAAACTTTGAAAAGGCTCTCTGCAAATGTTTGTTTATTCAATGTAGATTTCTTAATTCATTGCCTACCGGTAATTAAAAAAAATTCATACTTTTGTATAGTGGCAAAACTAGAGAGAGGGCTAGATTTATTATATTGCATTATATTATATTGCAGGCAACAGCCAATTAGTATTAAAGGGAAAAAAAATCAGAAATGTGCACAACTATCCTTTGTTATAAATTTGTTATCTCTTGTCTTACCTTCAGCATATTTAGAGAACATCATATAAACATAAACGAGATACAAACAGTTCTCAGGCCAGAATTCTAAGAACCAAATTACGTATGTTGTTAACAAGAGTCTCCTTCCTGACAAAGAGTTTGGGTAATAGGAAAGATACTTTAGGTTAATCCTCTTCCATATGCCTTGGTCCCAATTTTAGAAAGGTCCAGGGTTACTATTATTTACAACATGATAGATTAAAAATGGCATTAACTGAGCAATTAACCTAAGACTGCAGAGACCCCTCAGTACAATTTCTTTTTTAAATTTTATGACTAAATATCTTCATATTGCAGATTTTATACAGCTGAAATGTCACATAACTTATAGAAATGAATGTGGGGCCTATGCAATTCTTTGTTTAAATTTCATTGAAGATGGATAAAGAATGATGCTGTGTCTTTAGCATACATCTTGCACATCTTTCAGATAAGCTAATTACCTCTTAGCACTCTTTAATGCTGCCTTATTCTCTCTTTATACTTTTAAAATATGGGGGGGGATGACTTGAGGCCTTGGGTTAGGGCCCATATGACTCACCCAGAGCCCCACGGGCCTCAGGGATTCTCCAAAGGCAGCTGCTGAGTTGTAGTTTTAACAAAATTGGAGAACAGTAAATAGAGGAAGAGTTTTATATATAACTCATTTAATTATTTTGGTTTAAATTGAGTTTAATTGGGATGCTGCTGAATTACTTTTAACAAGCTGGAAGGAGAATCATTAAATACATAAAGAGAGAGATATATTCTAGTTAATATAATCTAGTTAAATTCAGTTAAAATGCTGCCGATATTGGTAACGTGACAGACAAAAAAATAACGAATACACAAGAGTTATTGATACTGCATTTAATTATCTGGTGCACATTTCAGTTTGATTATCTTGGATCTGCCTATGTTCTTGACCTGATTCTATCCATATTGTAGAATCTCGTGCTAGCCATTTGGCATAAAAACTTAACGGCAGCTCTCTCCTGAAAAAGACTATTTACTCATTGAGGTGAAGTAAGTATATTTAATTATTTTAATATTAGAAGAGGATACTGTAGTTATTTCAGGTCAATTAAAACCAAGTATATATTAATGTTGTTTTAGAAGTGTTTCTTACATCACATTTTACTCATAATCTATGTAAGAATAACTTAGATAATTATCTTAATACACCCAGCCATAATACCCCTTATAATTATGAAGAATGGATATTAGAACCTAATTAATTCTGATAGGACGATGTCACAGAGAAATTAATGATCAAATCTGTCTCTGTGAAATTTGCTTGCAGAAAAATCCTGGGGATTTCTAGCTTATTGCAAAAGAGCATTAGCTGTCTTTAGATTTCTTTTTTTTACTAAGCCTGCTACTCAGAAGTTAGTACTCTTGTGGTCACATACCCATGCTAATAGGAAAAATATTTATTTTCTTGTGTGATATATATATATATATATGAGGTTTGTGTAATTTGCACAATAGATGTATTGTGTGTTGCCTGGAGTTTTGTAAAGAAAAAAATGGAAAATTTGTCAACTTCCGCCTGTCTTAAGCTATCTTTGTATCATGCCATTAAGAAAACTATTTCATGCATGTGATAAGATGGTCCATTAAAACTTCTACAATAAACATGATTTTTAAGCTTACGCAAGACAGTTACATCTTGGATAAGGGATCTTAATCACATCTTCCCAAACTGCCATGTTCCTTCTACTTGTTTATATACCTTTTAGTTAGGGTTTTTTTGTGCAAATTTTGCAAAAGGTTAGTGAAATTTCCCCCCACGGGAATGTTACTGTTCCCAAAAGGAACCCAGGTATCAAATTAAACAATATTACACGCACATAAATATATATGTATGAAAGAAACTCTGGAAATTTAAAGCCCCTCTGCTGGGAATAACAGTATAAATAACTGAAGACATTTTGTAAACAGTGCGGTCATAACCTTGAAACGTTAAACAGTTCTCTGGGATCTGGCGCATCAGCTGCCTCTGGACTGAGCTGCCTCAGAGGAAAGAGCCCAGCACTTCTGTTTATCTCTTCGCTTAATCTCTCACAGAGTAACAGATCAGATCAATAGAAAGAATGATGTTTAAATTAAAGCCAGGGCACCATGAGAGTATCTTCCCATCCAAGTTATTCCATCAATATTTTTTAATGTTCCTTAAGATACTCTCCTGGGTCCACCATCTTACCTGTTGGGAGGATCGGGGAGGGGGGGGGAGTGTTGATGGAAAGGGGAATTATCTTTGCAACAAGGCTGTTTTTAAAGTTAGGTACCCTATGCTAAAGAAAGGAACTTAATTGAAAATATTCTTTTATCTTCCAATAATATAAATTATTGTTTGATCATTAATAACAAATTCCAGGCAATTTGTTATCCAAATAGGGATGAGCAGTTAAAGATTATCCTATCCTATGCAAAAGTATAATGTACATGCATAACAAGTGCTTCCATAATACTATATAAAATGTATACAGTGGGCCTGAGGAATGTGTAGGATAGATTCCATTAAATGGCTCGTATGATGTGTTGTCGCAAGGGGTGGGGGGTTATTTTATTATTATATATATTAGTTTTATTGTCTTTTATATGTTTTTCTATTTTTGTAAGCTGCCTTGAGTCACCATGTGCGAATAGACAGCAATATAAATTAAATAAATAAATAAATTTAGCATACATGTAGCCTTGCACCATCCAATTGATAAAACATTTGGAAATATGGCATACCTTATAATTTTATTCAGCATTCCAGCAGATGACAAGTTGGGACACCACTGAGATTGAATGCAAAGGCACCAGATGTTCTTATAGACTTCAACAATCCACATATTGGAGAGATAAGGGTTGGTAGTGGGAACCTGGTTTGTAATGTCCCATGGTTTGTATAGATGCATGCACATGTGCATGTGGAGATTGTCAAAATAGCCCAGCCAGCCCAAATCAGACGGTTAACAAAGACAATACATTCATTTTAGTAAAACAGAAGTGTTAGACTTCCCTTCAGTTTAAAGGATGTAGGCCTGTAAAGAGATAAAGCTTGAACTTGTGGTCCTACAAAGAAATCATCTTGCCTTGACTGCTTGGTTAAACCAGATAAATATAAAGGTAGTTTCATCTAAAGAGTATTCTGATTTACCAAGAAATCATATTTGTAAAATGCAGACTAGAAATAAAAATTAAAATAAGCAAGAAAATGGTAAGACAAAACCTGTCTGATCTTGATAGATATAAATCACTTTGGGCCTGATGGATTACATCCCAGTATTCTGAAGGCGTTGGCAGATGTTATCTCAGAACAGTGTATCATATCTTTAAAAACTCTTGGAGCACCGAGGAACTACCAGGACTGGAAAAGAGCTGATGTGGTTCCCATCTTCAAAAAAGGAAAAAAAATAGGAAACTACAGACCAATCAATCTAACATCAATACCTGGAAAGATACTGCAAAAAATAATCAAAAAAATCAACTATGAACATCTAGAAACAACTAAAAGTTATAACTAGTAGCCAGCACGTGTTTGTTAAAAACAGATAGAATAGAATTCTTTATTGGCCAAGTGTGATTGGACACACAAGGAATTTGTCTTGGTGCATACTCTCTCGGTGTACATAAAAGAGATATTCGTCACGAATCATAAGGTACCACCATGCCAAAACAATCTTATTTCATTCTTTGACAAAGTTACTAAAGTAGTAGACCAGCAAAATGCTGTGGACATAGTATATTTAGACTTCAGAAAGGCATTTGACAAAGTAGACAACCTACTTCTTGGTAAGCTAGAAAAATGTGGGATAGACAGCATCATCACCAGATGGATGATGGATACTGGCTGACAAACTCAACAAATAGTTCTTAATGGTACTACATCTACATGCAGTGGGGTACCACAAGGTTTCGTCTTAGGCCCAGTACACTTCCATAACTTCATAAATGACTTAGATGAGAGAATAGAAGGAGAACTAATCAAATTTGCAGATGACACTAAGCTGGCAAGAATAGTCAACACCCCAGAAGACAAGCTCAGGATCCAAAAAGAAAGATCTTGACAGACTTGAACAATGGGCCCTATCCAACAAAATGAAATTTAATGTGGATAAAAGCAAGGTTTTACACCTGGTCAGGAAAACCAAAGGTACAAGTACAGATTAGGTGGAACCTGGTTCAAAAAACAGTAACTGTGAGAGGGACCTTGGAGTCCTAGCGGATGATCTCTTAAACATGAGTCAGCAGTGTGTGGCACCAGCCAAAAAAAGCTAATACAATCCTTGGTTGTATAAACAAAAGGCATAGAATCAAAACCATGTGAAGTATTACTACCGTTTTATAAATTCTTAATAAGACCACACCTGGAATATTGCATCCAGTTTTGATCACATTACAAAAAGATGTTGAGACTTTGGAAAAAGAGCAACTAAGATGATTAAAGACCAGGAGACTAAAACATATGGTTGCAAGATTTGGGTTTGGCTATTCTAGAGAAAAGAAGACTAATGGGGACATGAGCAGTATTCCAGTATTTGAGAGGCTGCCACAAAGAGGAGGGGGTCAATTTATTTTCCAAAGCACCAGAAGGCAGGACAGGAAAGAATGGATGGAAATTAATCTAGGAAAGAAGCAACCTGGAATTAAAGAGAAACTTCCTAACAGTGAGGACAATTAACCAGTGGAACAGCTTGCCTTCAGATGTTGTGGGTGCTTCTTCATCACAAGGTTTTTAAGAAGAGACTGGACAGTCACTTGTCTGAAATAGTATAAGATCTCCTGCTTGAGCAGAGGGTTGGACTAGAAGACCTTCAAGATCACTTCTAGCTCTATTCTGATTCATTTCTGGATATATAAAGGTTTAATTGATATTGAAGATAAAGGTAGTATCATTTAAAGAGTATTCTGAGTTACCAAAAAATCATTTCTGGATTTCTTAATAAGCATAGAATATTGAAGATAATGTGTTACCTATCTTTATGAAAGCATTAATTAATTAACTTCATATATTTATTCAATTTCTTAGCTGCCTGACTCAACCAAGTAATTGCCCACAACATTGCTGTTGGTAGCTTGGGTCTGCCTATCTCTCTAACATTATATTACAATATTAAGAGTGATTGACAAAAAAGAAAAAAACTTAAAGCAAAATATTTCAGCTTTTGCTTTGTTTGATTTGAAAGGTTATGGACGACACAGTCTGAATGGCAGAACAAAGCAAACATTCAAATATTTTACTGTAAAAATGTGATTTACATTTTTGCTCTCATCTCTAATTCATATATAATTTAAATTATTAACTTCATCCTTGTGAGATTCAGAAAAAAAATTGTTTGTCTGCTTGATACTTTTCAAATACTTCCTTTCTATACCATTTTTAACTAAAAACCCAAACTATATACAGATTTTCAGGCCGCTTAAGCAAAAACAAATATGCTGGGATGTAATCTGGAAGTATTTTTTTCTCATGTTGCGTCTGTTATTTAGGAATGTATAATTTAGAGCTGATACTAATTTCCAAAAAGTTATTTAGGATCATCATATAAATCCCTTGGAAAAAATGAAGTTAACAGGAAAACCCTCTGAACTTACCTGGGATTTATTTCCAAATATAAATCAAATCACTTTCAAACACCCTGCTTCAGATTTATTCTATTGAAAGAAATTGTACCTACCTTTATTCAGCATTTTTTCTGTTTTCAGCCTTACATTGGCAATGTTTAGAAAAGACACATTCTTAGTTAAATTATTGGAAATGTGACAAACAGGTTCCTTCCTTCCTTCTTGAGTGAAACAGCCATTACATGCTGTTTTTCTAGCCATCTAAACCTCCCCCCCAAGGATACGGTCTACCTCTTCTTAATTAGGAAAATAAACATTTCATAATCTGAGGTCAAATGGTTTTTGCATTGTGTTACTTTAAGATTTGTAAAATCTGCTCACCCAAAATAAAATAAATAGTAATCCTCTTTTTTTCTCTTTTCTTTGAAAACAAATAATAATTTAAAAAAACACACACCACAGTGCACCATTTTCGTTTTCCTGTTAAGGATTTTTTAAAAAAAAATTATACAAATTATAGCAAAATTTGTTTGAAGAAAATATATTCATAGAATATCTTTAATGTGTATTCTTTTTAGAGAGATGTGATTTCAGAATAATTGATTCTAGGAATCGCCGTCTTTCACAAAGTGGAGTACACAAAGATAGAAAGTTGCAAATTTTGATTGGATCCAGAGAACAGCACTTGGACCAGCAAGGCGTTTCTGCAGGACATTCAATATATATATATGTATATATATATATATGTATATATATACAAGTTAATAAAGTTAAATATATGTTCTTTATGATTGTTTCACTTTCCTTTGGCATAGTACATTTGGTCTTCTTTTCAGTTTTAGGATTTGTTTGTTCCATGAGAAAACAGTTTGTTGCCTCCTTGAAATGCTTCCCCCACCCATTCCGTATACACAATGCACAAATGCATTCATCCACAGAGAAGGGTGCTTTTCTCATGCTTGAAAATCCTGGGTCAGGAGGCAGTAGGGCCACACAACCGAGTTGTGTTCACTGCTTCTTTCAGCTCATTCTCTGGTTTGCCAGCAATCATAAAAGGCCATGTCTGTAGCCAAGGAGCAAAAAGGGGTGAGGGGTGGGGGCAAAGGAGAGGAAGAAAAAGAAAGGACGAGGAAAGGAAGAGAGAGAAAGAGAGATCAGTGTATTTCAAATGACACAGTTCTTGAACTGTAATAAACAAAGCCATAGATAACCCAGGTGCTCTTTCCAAATAATAGGAAGAAGTGGTTAGACTAGACATGTCTTAGCTACTGAGTGTAACTAGGTTCTTAAGATGGCTCCACTGTATTGCCCCATGCAGCTGCAGAGTCATAATATGTTTTGCACCATAAAGATTTTTTTTACTTTTTATGTTCCTCATAATTCTCTGAAATCTTTGGGGGTGAAAGGTCATGCTTTATTGATCCTAGATACCAGCATTGCTTACATTTGATAGAAATGATGTTTCTCTCAAATAAATATACAATGAATGCAACCCAAAAAGGCATATTGGGGCAGACATCTTTTTTTTAAGCCCCTGTCTATTCTTGACTGGGTAATGTCAAAGCACAGCTCCCCCTTCACTTTTGCTTTGTTTTGAAAAAGATAAGAGCACTATCTCCTCTAAAAGCATTTTAGAGTTGGAGATGGGGGTTTCTTCTTGACTGTATGCTTTGGTTTGCAATGCCAAAGTTCTGCTCAGGTCAGAAGCCTCATAAGGAAAGTATAATTCTAGAACAGTAAAATTTACCGTTGTATCCATTTCTTATGGGCAACAAAGACAATAGCCACAAATCACCTTGCATTTTTTAAAAAAAATAAATGTCATGAATACAAACTTGCTAGCAAAATAAAATCTGTGCAGATTATCTGGCGGGAATTATTCATCATTGTTGTGCTATTGTACTAACTAATCTCAATGTCTTTTTAAAATGAAGTAAGCATATACATGCAATAATGATATCATAGCCAAACCAACAACAAGGTCAACCCTTCTCACAAATCCATCAGACAAAACAGTTTGGGGTTCTGAGTTTGTTTTGCTTTCAGTAACTTTTTAAATATGTTTACTGTTGCTAACCATAGAGTAATAAATAAAACCTTAGCCCTTTATTACTAACTAATTGACCATTAATACGACTAAGAAAACAATGGTTTTCCATATAGGACCGCAATAAAAGTAAACCATCAATCAGATAAATTAGAAAACACAGAGAAGGAATATAAAGCCCCCCTGCCAGATTCCTTTCCAATAAGGAGGGTTCCACCGATAAAATCCTGAATGGAAGTTTTTTTTTTAAAACCGTTCCCTCCCTCTAGAAACGTTTGCGTTCCTTTCAGCCAAAAAATGAGGCTAAACGTTTCCCTCTTTATGATTAACTCCGTTGCTAGAAATAACGGGGCCTCCAAATATCCGAGTCGATATCTATAGCTGTATTTCTCTCTTATCCCAGCTCGCATCTACTAAAAAGGCCGGAGAAGCTTATAAAGTATTCGAAGATACTTCCTAACAGCCCCGTCCGTCTTCTTTCTTCCTCCTTCGTGACTTACAAACGGATTGTGGCCCCTTTCGTCACGGAAGTCGAGAAGGTGGTTGTAAATCTGAAGGTGTGCGGTCCACAAACACACACACACACAACACACACACACACACCCCTTCCACTCCCCAAAAGCTCATAATTTACGGGAGGTGGGGTGGTGGGGGGGAAGGATCCTAACGACGGGGCTTGCGAAAAGAGACAGGGGAAAGAAAAAAAAAGAGGCACCTCTTTTCGTTAAAAATCCATTTTTGTTATTCTGTGTTTCGGAAAAGCGGTTTGGGCGGCGATTTAAATAGCGTTAACAGTCGCGGTCGTTAGTGGCTGCGATAGTACTACTCGTAGTAATCTCCAACCCTCGGCAGATAAAGCAAGCCGAAATCAAATTCCCGCCGACTGACGCCGTTAATAAATCGGCTTATTTTTTTTTCCCCCTCCCTTATTCTGATCGATTAGTAGACTCGGTGAGCGAAGGACGTGGCGGCTCCCCTCAGTTATTACGAAGCGGCCGGGAGGGCTGAAAAAAAGAGTTCTGTGAGCGCAATCCGATTAAGAGGACGGTTAAAAATAAGAAGTAAAGAAAAGGAGGGGGGGGGGCTTCCTTTAAAGAGCGATTATCGTTTTGGCATTATTTATTTATGTATTTATTATTGTTGTTGTTGTTGTTGTTGTTGTTGATTCTGCCCGTCACTCCTTGCGCCTTTTCGTCACCGCTCGGAACAAACCGAGCGCCGAGTCGTCGGAGCGCGCGGGGAAGTGCCGAGCGCGCCAGGCGGGCGAGGACTTTTCGCCCCCGCCGTCCACAGTTCACAGTGTTGCCTCTGACGACTTCGGAGACCGACTTCGGGAGACGGACGGGCGGCCAGCCCCCCGACTAAGGGCGACGACTTTGCTGGCCGGAGGATGTGGAC
>JANHFM010006576.1:15608-29217 GCA_032468115.1 Grayia smithii
ACTGAAAATGAAGTGATCCAAAAAATCTACACATGTGCAGAAATGGACCGTTTGAGTATGGAAATTAAGGATAAAAAGGATTCTACATATTATGAAATCTGGAAAAATTTTTATAATTGGTTAAGAATACGTGGAATCGACAAAGATACGAAGAATCAATAGAATATTTGCATCAACTACTGTTATTGATCAATGTACATTTGAAATACCGAATGATATACCTTGGACTGTTAAGAGTAAAGACATTATATATATATAAAAAAGACTTTATTGACAATTCTCAAGGAGGACACACGTCCAACATACTTTTATGTTTGCTCGTTTTTGTTCGTGACTATGTTTGTTTGTTTGTATTGTTGTATTTTTTTTAAATTACTTAATAAAAACTTTTTATAAAAAAAAAAGATATGGGGTGTTTGTTCAAAGAATTATGAAAACTATTGCATGGTGGATTAGATTTAAGGATTAAGGTATAACATATGGAAGGTATAGAAGTCTACCATCAAATAAAGTTAGGTCTGAAAGTTCATGGAAAAAAAATGAAAAAATATGTCTAAATCCAGTTATATAGCTTTTGGTGATGGTCCAGAAAAAAAAGAGGGGAAGGAGGGAATTAATCCTACAGAAAATGATGGCATGACATAATAGCAGTGTGCCAATATCTAAGGGGTTGCCATAAAGAAGAGGGAGTCCACCTATTCTCCAAAGCACCTGAAAGCAGGACAAGAAGCAATGGATAGGAACTAATCAAAGAGAAAACCAACCTAGAATTAAGAAGAAATTTCATGACAGTTGGAACAATTAATCAGTGGAATGATGAGAATGATAATTGAATGATCCACACAGGAAGTTTTTAAGAAGAGATTGGACAATCATTTGTCTGAAATAATATAGGGTTTCCTGCCTGAGGAGGGTGTTTGACTAGACCCTCCAAGGTTCTTCCCAATTCCATTTTTCTGTTATTCTAGTAAATCTTTCATTTAATACTTCCAAATATAACATCACAATCAAATCAGGGTGTTTGTAGTACTCTATGTCATTTCCTCTCTTCTTCCAATTTTCTCCAATTGCTTTCCCACCTGTCTTCTTGCCAATGTGTGCTTCAATTTTTCTTCCTCCATGCATTGCCTACATGCTTTATCTTCCTGAAATACCTTTTCATTGTTGGTTTGTCGTACTTTCTTGCTGCTATTGCCAGAGTCTCTGGGGTCTTCCCTCTGCCTTTTTGCCTTCCCATGTCTCTTCTTATTATTGATGCTGCCTCAATGAAAAAAAGTACCACTGCTTGTCATGGTAGGAGAATTCATTACCACCAATATTGTAATCATGAATAATATTTACTGGTCACTGGACTACAATTGTTGCTGTGCTATGCAGTTAGGGTAGAATTTATAGAAAGGACACTGTGAAAATTGGCCTAGAGCACATATAGAGGGCACCAAGTTGAAAAATGCTGTTAAATAGGTTTTAGTATACAGTATGCAGACTGAGAAGTTGTCCTGAGGGTCTTTACAATTTACTGCTCATGTCCATCAGGGATTCTCAGAAATGGTAACTAAGCAATGCACAGGATAACATTTTTGACAGCTTCTTATCTACACCTGCTTAAATAAGTGTAGTTCTGGAATATATTAGTGCTTTTTTTCCTCTTCCAGAACTCTGTAAGAGTTGAAAACTATGAAACCTGAGTTCATACTCCTTGGTGCATTGTCAAATGAGTGCTTGCTAGTTTGTGATAAAAATTTGTGACCTCACCTCAATAAGTTCTTGCCTTCTGCTTATCAATCATGTTTCCAGGAAAGCTTGCTTGTTACAGTGTCTCTCCTGGAACAGAATAATAGCATATTCTGTGAAAGTCACCTGCAAGAGGTCAACTTTCATTTGCAAATTCTGAAAAGTGGTAGGTTTGAAGCACAAATAACTTATGTACTAAACTGTGCGTGTAGAATATATAGTTTTTGAAACAGACAGGTGGCTTTGGCGAATCTTCTGAGGCTATTGATTCAGTACCATAATCAGATATACTCTAGCTATTATGTAAATAGCTATGTATTATGTATATCATATTTGAAACTGGCTTTGGATTCCAACTACCATATTTATTATGAGTTTATCTATATAGTGGCATTGTTCTGCAACTCCTTCCCAAATGGAAGTGGAAATCCAATACATTTTTAGAATACCAGGAAAGAAAACTCGATAAAAATTACAATAATGCTATTGAAGTTCACAGTTTTAAACACAGACTTTACATTTTCTGGATATAATTAGATTTATAAATATGAGGGACATATAATTTTTATGATTTGAGGAAAAAATCTTTAGACTTTAAACTTAATAATAAAGTAATGCCAAAGAATAAATCACAAGGTCAAACTTTTACTTAACCTTATTGTTGCTCAAATTTTAATAGTATTTTTGTATTATATGCACATGGAGTATATTTAAAGTCCTATATGATTAACATGACTTCATTGATGATCAAAATACAACTTTGTTAATAAACAAACAAAAAATTGAGCTTGTCAAGGAAAACTGAAAAGCAAAATAATACAAGCACAATAAAATGGAATATCCATGCAATCAAGGGATAATCTATTTAAGGCATGTAATTTTAAGATGTAGCTGCAATGGACAATGGAAAAAATAATGGAGAAAAAATTAATCCTTTTTCAAGATTTTAAACTGGATTTATAATTTTAAAAAGTTTACAACTGTATAGCTATAATCACTGGAAAAAGTACTGGGAAGAATTAGTAGTAAAAGGAAACTGGGTTGCCACGGTGGCTGTACAACATCAAAGATGACACCAGCCAGAGCATAGAAATAGTCAAAGAAACAGTATAAGATAGGAAGATGTGGAGAGACCAATAGAATTGCCAAGAGTTGGACACAACTGAACGTATAACAATAACAACATAGCTAATATGAGATTATTCTAGATTTTGGTTAATTGTGTTTAACATAAGTTCTGCCTTACTAGGGGTAAAGACGTGGTTATTTTATCAAGCTGGCTACGACTGACTGTTTTTTATCCTTTTGTATTTGGCCGATTTTACTTCTATACCCCTTTTTAATGTGGTGTTGTTGTGGTTGTGGTTGTTCTTGTTGCGGTATGTTTTATTACGTCTTCTATGTTATTTGGTTTTAATTGTTTTTACTACTATTTGTTTTGTAAGCCACCCTGAGTCCCTCGGGAAAAGGCAGCATAGAAATACAATAAATAAATAAATAAATAAATAAATAAATAAATAAATAAATAAATAAATAGTAGTTGAGATCACAGAAAGACTCACAGTCCTATCTCAGTTAAAGATGAGTAATTTGATATTGACAAAGATCATGCTTTAATTTTGGTTTTCTTTTTCTTTTTGGTAAATGAAAACATTTATATTAGGAATGTGACATGGTTTTCCAAGAAAAAAGTATAGCCGTTTAAATAGTTAGAGTGATGCAAACAAATCAGATAAGTATAACCAAAATTGTGGTAAAAATGTGCAGATTGCTTGGAAATCTACTTCCTTTTTTCTCTTAAAAAGTCACAAAAAAGCCAAAGGGAGGTCCTTTAAATATATCTCACCATTTTGTAAAGACAACCCCCTCCAAATCGTTAATAAAAGTTAGTCTAGTGGTTAGTGAAAGATGTAGAATGGTGATGCTCATCTCATCCTGGTGAGATATAGCTGTCCATTTCACTCTGGTGCTACACATCTTTCTTTGCATCCTATCTCTAATTTATACAATTTTCTTTAACTTGAAAAAAGAAAAAGAAATACATAACCAAATTAGGTCTTAATTGTAAGACCTAATTATTTTCCACCTTTATAAAATGAAAGAGTATAATATTTCCTATGAAGTAAAAAAAAATGTTCCATCAATACATTAGCACATAATTACAATAAACCATATATGTATTTATTACATCAATTATTTACATCCTTCTTTTTCTTACTAAATTTTTAAGGGGTAACTGAAAGTGCTTTTTTCTGATAAGAAGATGTCTTATCTTTCAGACCACATTGTCGTGTTCGTTGATGAAACTACTTGAAAATCTCATTTGTTCTGAGGGATGTGGAAAATAGAACCCCTTTGAATATAAAGAATTCAAAAACACTCAGCCTTATATAGCTGCAATTCTTTCAGTGGAATTGTTAAAATGCCAACGGCAGAATAGCAGCTTGCCAGTTTTATTTGCACTTAAATGAAATAGGTGGCAATAAATGTGAATTGTGACAAAAATGGATTAAGGAATAAAATCTAACGTATTATTAGATCTTCAAAGAATGTCTCTTTTCATTTCATATGCATGGTCCAATGTCTCATGCTTGCTAAGTGCTCAAAACATCAATGGTTTGCAGCCGTGTATACTTGGAGCTCAAAGCTGCAAAACTTCACTACTTTTTGAAGGTTCTCTGAAATGTGGGCTAAAGATACAAAGACCAATCATCCAGATTCTAGTACATTTTCAGTTTGGATTATTTTGAGAGGAGTAGAAAGCCAAAACATTTCTGACTAATTCTTTCAATTTAAGTGCTGTATAAAATAGTTTTTATAGTCAGACATAGGCTAACTAAATTTTCCAAAGATTTTATGACTTTTGACATGGAAAGCACAACATTTACCATAGAACTATGGTCTCTTCTTTCAATTTGTACATATGTTTTTTTTGATTTTAACACCCCTGTCCTACTGTTCCCATTTATTTGTACTCATTTCTTATGTTTATACTTATACCTGTTTATACTTATATGTGTATATGTTATGTTTATACTTATACTTATTTTCTCATACATGCTTGACAAATAAAATAAATAAATAAATAATTTTTTTTCATTGAATTGGAGAAGCTGTGTCTAGTGCACATTTTATAGTTCAGCTCTCTTATTACTATAGTGAGTGAATCAAAAAATCATACTGAAACAGCTGGTATAAAAATATGTACTCAGAATTAAGGGATTAGAGGGTCATAAAAATGAATAATGTTTAGGAGTATACAGATACATTACAAAAGAAATCACAATTTTAATCAAAATAAAGGTAAAAAATATAAACACGAAGCATATTTTTCCGAAGAACATAAAAGTTATTATAATTAAAATTTTGTTGGCGACTCCTAATAAAAAAGCCGAATATCACCCAATTATTCTTTCTGGATAATTGACAGATGATGTAAGAAATCAGCTGTAGAAATCATTTTCTTGAAGCAAATCAAAGTAACTTGAAACAGTATTAGGTCTGTTTCAAGTTACTTAGATTTTTTTTTTCAACAAAATTATCCTCGCAGCTGACTTCTGACATTATTCTTACAGGTGCCACCCAGTCTCATCTTAGCTGAGAGCATTCCTAGGAACATGGCTGACAATTGACATGCCAATTGAATACAAATGGCTTGTAGTCATAGGACTCATTCTCTACTTTTCTTCCTCTCCCCTTCTCCCTCTCTCTTTCTCTCTCTTCTCTCTCTCTCTCTCTCTCACACACCCCCACCCCCACACACCCATACCTCCACACACCCACACCAACTGTTTAGCTTGTTATTCAAATACATGAGGCAGAAATTCCTCTGCCTCAAGTATTTGAATTAATAAAGCAGCCAAGAAACCAAGAAATATTAGTCCTTAAAACTTTAGCTGTTCAAAATTCAAGCCTGGAGCTTTCCCATTTTTTAGTTGGAAAACAAGAGATCTAATCGTATGATAGATTACAGAAAGCCAATTTGGAAAGTATTTTAGGTTAAATAGGTATAAATCATTTTTTCATTACCTAGAAACTTAAAAGTAATTTACAAAATGACAGTTCCAAATAATGGTAGGAATTTTGCAAACAACTAGACAGACTGAACAACATTAATTAATGATTAAAATAATTCCATAATTTTGTTGAAAATATTATTCTGATTATATATATTGTCAGATAATAATAGTAAACTGGTAAGCTTTCAGGTAGTAATCCTAGTTACTGCACTTTCCTACCTGCATTACTGATTAACAACCAAACATTCCTCATTCAGCCAATTTGCTACCATATTTGCTTTAGAGTACTTTGATACTCAATGAACTTGGAACCTTTTGCAAGGTAATTAATAAATGAAAATATTCACTTAAAGAAGTTGTTGCACCAGGCACCTTAGGAACTGCTCTGTCCCAGGCCAAGTACACATGTACGCAGAAAGAAATTTAGTTGCAAAGTTCTACTTTTCTTGTACAGTTTACAAGCAGTAGCAGCAGCTGGCAAGATGTGTATTCAATTGCACATACATTTCAAACTGACCCAAGTCTCTTGGAAGTTGGGTCAGCAATCCAAAGCAAGAGGCACACTTGCAAGATTGTGCATCACTGGGGCACAATCCACAAGTCTCAGTATTGTAGCTAGGTCACAAGACAACCCAAGTCCAAAGGAACAAACCTTTATAGGCAAGAGTTCAAGATACAAATGGGTAGAATTTCAACAAGCAGGGCTGGAATACTCCTTGTCATTGCAAGGAGAGAGACTAAATCCTTTTGCTCTGCTCTCCAGTGTATGTGGCACATTCTTTGTATAATTCTTCATCTTCTAAGAGCGGATCCAGCTGTTCCTGATGTCTGTCACATGGATCAACCTTAGGTGATTCAGCACTTGACATATCCTCAAGCTGAGATGCAACCAGGTCACCAGAAAGGATCCTCTGTCAGACTCGTCTAAATCATAGCTGGACAAGAAAAAAAACAACAACTATATTTTTCAGTCTTACCCACTTGAAGGGAAATAGAAACATTTGTAGCAATCATATTCTAAGTTTTTGTCTCTTTTGTCTACAAAATAATCAAATTTCATGAAACTGATAGTTTCATATGGCCACAATTCAATAGACATTAAAAGTGAAAGAATAAGTGACAAATGGCTCTCTTCAGATTAATGCGCACAGAAAAACTATTAATCAAGTTAGGGGAAAATGTAGTATATTCAATTATGTCTTAATACTTAAATTTACGTAAATTTCCCCATTATCAAATTGCAAGTTTTGATTAAGGAATTTGAGATTAAGTTCAGGAGCCATCTGAGCTAAGCAGATTTCTGCAAAATTTCCTTTTCAGCAATTTGAACTTTTAACATAATACGATAATTCTCAGCTTTGTATGAGCCCCCAAATAAAATTAAAACAGTCTACTATTATTCAGACTCATCGCAGCATTAAATGTTCCCTTTACTGTTAATTAAGCCTTTGTTTTATCCCAGACTTCTTTTACATAATTGTTAGTACAGGGATGAGGGATACTGGCATTAACAAATAAGATGCTAATTAAAATAAATTTAAATAAACTTGCAATATCAATATGATCAAAAGAAGAGAATAATTTTATTGGAACTTGGAAAGAGCTGGACACTAGCAGTGCTGATCATGTTTTTGTTTTTTGCTTTCCTTTTCTGTGACAATATTTGTTACAGTTTTCAATTTTCACACTTTCAACCCACATACTTACTAATAATAAAAATTAATATTATATCTCAGTCTTACAAGTTTAATCTTAACTGACTATTGATCTTGATTGATCTTAACTGACTATTATCAGTTGTCTTAAGTCAGATCTTAACTATTGATTTGATTGAAAAGAATCTTAGCAATAAAATAATAGCAATAGTACCTATGCTTATATACCATTTCATAGTACTTTACAGCGCTGTCTAAGTGGTTTACAGAGTCAGTATATTACACCCAACAATCTGGGTCCTCATTTTACTGATCTTTTACTGACCTTGAGCCTTTCAGGATTGAACTGGCAGCGGGCAGAATCAGCCTGTAATAATGCATTCTAACCACTGCACCATCACAGCTTAGAAGAACCATCATTAATACATCATTAATCTCTACAAAAATGTACATTCTCATTTCTCCTTTTTTCCCGATATGAATATACACTTAGGCATGTTACCTAAGTCTTCTTTTTTTCTTTCTTTCAAACATAAGCCTTCTATTCCTTTAATTCCTCCAATCTTTCATCCATAATCTTCCAGCTGTTGCTGATCATGCATTCCCTTCTGTTCCATTTGTGTTAAACTTTGATCAAAGTGTAGAATGTTTCCTGTATGAAAATCAATAAATCTTTGAATGAGATGTAGTTCAAACTTCAGCCTTTGAAAATTAAAAAGTCGCACACCTCTGTCTGACCTGCTGAAATGCAGCCTTTGCTTGGTTTACATCTGGTAAAACAAATATTCCTCTGGTAAAACAAAGAAATTGAGATTTCTTTCAAAACAGTTATATTTTGGTTTTCAGCTTTTAATCTTAAATCAGAATGATCATAAAAAACTTATTTCTGTATTTTTTCTTTTGATATACAACAAAGATGTCTTAAAACATGTACTGGTATTTATAGGATGTCCTTTTTATAAACTTTAATTTCCATTTTACTTTCCACAAGAATGATATCAAAGTTATTATTCAGTAACTGTTCATTTTTTTTTCAAAGTTAGCTTCTAAGGATTGTAATGAGTTTTTAAATAAAAGTTTCATCTCCAAGAATATGCAGCGTTTGGTCTTAATTTTTTCTAGCATATTGAATAGCACACTCTAGTGGTCAAAGAAAATATTTGCAATGTATGATTTCTCAGGAAAAACATTGAGGGAGCCGAACACAAAGAGCAACTCCAATTACATTTGTTCATAGATTCAAACCGATCAGCAAAGAGCTAAGTAAAAACATAGCAATGTTCTCATGGATGGCTAAATATTAGGGGTGGGTGGGAAAGAACACAGTATCAGGTATTACAGATGCAGATTGTTTAAAAAGTAAGTTTTAATCCTATAAAATGGTTTAATACATAAATTTAACCAGGGGTGGGTTCTACTTACCTTTGCTACTGGTTCTGTAGGTGCACGCACTTCGCGCATGGTCAGAGCGTGCGGAGCGCGCATTCAGCGCATGTGCAGAAGCTTTTTTAAGCAAAAAAAGCTCAAAAAATCTTCCTGTACATGTGTGCAAGAGTGCTCTGTGCGCTGTGCACAGGGACAGGTAAGTACGGGTGCATGGGGGGGGCTTCGGTCGGGGACTATTAGAACTGGTTCGGTGACATCACAGCGTCACCGCTACCTATTCTATAGAACCGGACTGAACTGGGAGCAATCTCCACTGAGTTTAACAATCCAAAACATAGTCTTCTTGTTCTATAAACAAAGTCCAAATCCAAAATCAAAATCCAAAATAATTCCAGAAATATTGAAAATCATCAAGAGAAATACTGCACCATTGCTGAGAGAAATCTCTTTTCAATTTACAGATTAATCGATTAAATAAAGTAGTTAAGAAGTGGAAGATTAGATATAATATCTGTATGTCCTGGCTATACAGGGGTCGGTTCTATTTACTTTTACTACCGTTTCTCTTCATCCACACGCTTTGCGTATGATTGGCACGCGCGCATTAGCGAAGCAAGCGTGCGCAACGAACACATACTCCGCGCATGCGCACTAACTTTTTTGGGGAAATAAAACTCGAAAAAAGCGCTCTGCGCATGCGCAGAGCAGAAAACTGTCAGTACGGGCACGTGGGTGGACCCAGCTCCTGGCCATGGAGAACCGGTTCAGTGACGTCACAGCGTCACCGCTACCAGATCTCGCAAACCAGGCCAAACTGGGAGCAACCCACCACTGTGGCTATACCAAACAACACTGAGTTTGATGGAAACCCTGCTTCCCAGCTGATCACTTACCAAGAAATGGCAAAAACCTCCATTTTGCCAACCTTTTGCAAGCACAGGCTCTCTGCTGAACTTGTGGGTTTATTGGATTTTCCTTTCAAACAGAGAATTCTTCAGAAAACCTGCACGGGTTTTCAGTTAAGGGAAATTCTTCAATTCACTCTTCAATTCACCTTTACTTCACCGGAGGTTCTCCCTGGCTTTGATTCTTTATTACATCATGAACAGGCAGGCAATCTTAGCATCATTTTGCCAAAGGTTGAAGAACTAGTTGGGACTAATGGCTCCGGGGAAATGGAATGCAAGAAAAAGGTTGCCTGGGCCTCACTGAAAAACAAAACAAACCCAGGACAAATGCTAAACTGGTTGAAGTGCTGGCACAACAGCACTTGTAAATGGGAATTGTCCTGGACCAACTAGATATGTGTTATTCTAATTACATACATGTTTGAATGAAAATATAAGTGGATATTTATACATTCTCGATAGCAATTTGAGTGATAAACTGATGTACTCTTTCAGAGGTATAATTTATGCTTAACAGATTAACAGAGTTGGAAGGGACCTTGTAGGCCATCTAGTCTAACCCCCCACCCAAGCAGGAGACCCTACACCATTTCTGACAGATGGCAGTCTAGTCTCTTCTTGAAAGCTTCTAGTAATGAAGCTCCCGCAACTTCTGAAGGCAAGTTGTTCCTTTGGTTGATTGCTCTCACTGTCAGAAAATTTCTCTTTATTTCCATGTTGAATCTCTCCTTGTTCAGTTTCCATCCATTATTCCTTGTCTGGCCTTCAGGTGCTTTGGAAAATAGTTTGAACCTTTCTGTAGCAGTTCCTCAAATATTGGAACACTGCTATCATGTCTTCCCTGGTCCTTCTCTTCACTAGACTAGCCATGCCCAATTCCTGCAACCGTTCATTGTATGTTTTAGCCTCCATTTCCCTAATCATCTTGATTGCTCTTCTCTGCCATTTTCTAGAGTCTCAACTTCTTTTTTATAGTGTGGTGACCAAAACTGTAGACAGTATTCTAGATGTGGTCTTACTAAGGCTTTATGGAGTGGTATAGTACCTCTTGTAACACAATAGAACATTACAGTATTAAACATAGCTAGTTGGAAAGCAAAAATGAAAATTGTATTCCAAAATATATAAAATGTCCCTGTTTTGGCTACATATTTATTTATTTATGAACAAAAGTACCTTTTATACTGGAAAATATTTAGATCATTTTTTTACATATAGTTAAATAAGACATGGTCTCTCATGCAGAATATGCCTTGCAATTTTAAAGGTATCTTTTAGTATACCTTACAACTTTTAGTGGCATAAAATAGAAGACACTGAACATATGCTAAAATTGTTTCTGTGTTTTATCACTCTATGGCTCTATTCTGAAAGCAGAAAGGCTAACTGTCTGTTTGTAAGAAACCAGCTTTTAAAAAGCCATAGTATTTTGTAAATAATACAAATATTCAGAAGAAATTGGCTAAGTGAATTAAAATCTAACTTGAAAGAAAACAGTTGCAAGTATTTTTTTTTCATTCAAAAGCTTATGATGCAATGTAACTTTAAAATGGTGTATTAAAAAAACATTTTGAAAATTATAGGAGAAACACAATAATACAAAACCATAATGAATTGCAATGCAGAGATGTGTTCATTTCTTGGGCTGTAGCTTTTCAACCTAAATAAAAGCTGCAAATAAAACCTAAATAAAAGCTGCAATTGATGTAGGATGCCACTGATAGCCCCATCATGATCCTTGGCAAGAAAAAAAATGCCTAAACTCATAAACCTCATCCAGTCAATTAGGCCAAGGAGGAGACTCATTTAAAAATGAAGAAACTGTGTAATTTATTATTGATTTAAAAGGGTTGTGAACAAGCCTGGTTTTCAATTTTGTTGCATTCTGGAATCAAACTACCTGCCAAGGTCAGTTGAAGTAGACTACAGGAATTTCAATTATTCAATTTCAGTCTTGTTTTGTTCAGCTAGCTTCCTGCCAGTGTGAAAGTCTTCATTCAAGTAATGGAAACTGAAAGTGAATATTCACACTTCATTTCTTTTACTCTAGTTCCTCTTTCCCCAAAGTTCTAGATTATACATTTTAGTATTTATTATTTGGGTAAAGAGTGAGGGAAAGGGAGCAGATGTCTTTACTGATGTAACACTAGGGAAGGACAACTGGTGACGTGTCCAACACTGACAGACTTCAACTCCTAGCATCCTTCACCATTAGCCATGCCAATTAAATTTGATGGGAATTCAATTACATTTGGAGATGTTGCCTGTCTTGACAAAACATTACCAGCAAATAAAATTCACTCATGTGTAAAACACCTCTCTGATTAATTGTAATCCCCCTACTGAAATGCTTCTATTATATACTTTTCTATAAATAATTTGAGTGCATCACGAGGATGCATGATTTCTTATAAACAGAACTGATTAGTCAGATGTCAGCAGCACTTTCTTGATTCTGTTTATACTTGTTTTACTCTTGTTAGGAAAGATATTTAGCAAAGTGTAATCCTAACACTTACTCATGAAATCTTAGTAGAAAATATATCTCCACCCCTCCAAAAATGGGCTGAACTATACTGTGATTAGATGGATATCTATTTGTACCCAATGAGTATGAATCAGTGGATGTGGATGATAGAATGAAGTGTTATTAAGAGCACTATGATGCTTAACATTTATGAATGACTTGGATGATGAAATAGGACGTATCAAAATTGTAAGGCCACAAAAATGATACAAATATCTTGGAAGACAATACCAAGATTTAGGAGGATCTTGATAGACTGGACAATGAGCAAAAATCAGAAAGATAAATTTCAGCAAAATCAAATGTAAAGATCTTTACATGGACATGAAAAAGCAAATGCATGATATAGAACAGGGAGGATTACATTGGGCAACAGCTCATATAAAAAGGATCTGGGTTCTTGTTGGATCACAAGGTGAACAGTGTGATGAAGCTTGAAAAAAAAAGTAAATGGAATACCAGGCTGCATTAACAAGATTAAACAAGATAAGACATTTTTTCTATCCTATTATGCATTGGTCAGATCACAGCAAACATATTACATCAAGTTTGGGGGGTTGGATTTTAAGAAGTATACTGACAAACTGGAATGTGTCCAGAGAAAAGCAACCAAGGTGATTTGGATTTGGAAGTAAACAGGAGAAATTGCTAGAGGTATTGGGGATGACTAGCCTGTAGAAGAGACAACTAGAGAAGAGAAAACTATGTAAGTACGGATCTTCCATAGTTTCATGTGGAATATAGGGCAAAACAGTTTGATTTTTTTTTTCTAGAAGATATATCATGAAACAGTGGTTATAAATTATAAAGAAATAGATTTTGTTGAACATCAAGAAAAAAATACAAATAGCAGGAGTGGTTCAGTAATGTAACAAAACTCCTCAGTAGGTGATGGACATATATAGAAATATATTTTATCTCTATTTTATTTCTAACTATTATTCATATCCACACATATAACTACACCATACTGGAGATAAATGTCTATATGATGTGGATGCTATAGTAACAGACCCATGCATTGTTGGATAAGGTTATCTCTAAGAGGTATTCCAATGTTCATATTCTATGATTCTATTTCTAAACCTAGTGCCACAACCTTAGAATAAAAATAAATGCACTTACTGTGATTTTCCTTCTCCTAATTCAAATAGAGTAACACTGTCAATTAACTATGTACAATTACAACTTTAAAGGCCAAAACCAACAATGGTAGGCAACTTCAGAAGAAAACTGATAACATATGAATAATGTAATATATTCTGAATCTGCAACATCCATCACAACATTCCAGCTATACTATTATTTATTTATTTATTTATTTTATTAATTGTATTTATATGCCGCCCATCTCCCTAGGGACTCTGGGCGGCTCACAAT
>JANHFM010006576.1:35310-45903 GCA_032468115.1 Grayia smithii
GCACATTGATTTGTGCTTAATAAATTGTAAGCCACCCTGAGTCTCCGGAGAAGGGCGGAATATAAGTTGAAATAAAAATAAATAAATTTTCTGAGTTTTTGATATTAAGCACCTACCGACATTAATATGGGATGGCGATTTGTATTATACATGTCCTGTACTATTTAATGTTTCATATTATTTATTGTATTTAATATTGTATATAACTTTGTAATGTATCCCGAGAACTGTGGTAATCTGGGTGGATCAAAAGTGCAATAATAATAAAAGTAATATATTTCTTCATCTATTTTAGCAACAAACTTATTACAATGAATTCCAGCAGCTACATGGAATAAAATGAGTGGATATGCAATTTTATTTATGAATCAAAAGCCTAGAAGCCTTTGGGTTTTCCAAATGAATGCTAGGCAAGCAAAAAAAAAAAATTGCCTGTAATAAGATAATACAAAAGTAAAACAGTCTATCGACTGTCTCCAAAATAGGAAAAATAAATAGAATTTGCAAAAGAAGATTTTTAAATGTTTATGGTATAATTTCAGAAGTATCTAAGTTCCCTCTTACTTCTTTTTTCCATTGGCTTAGATATTAAAAATAATAGCAATTTCTTCCTTTAGGGGAAGAAATTATCTATAGAAATTCAAGAATAACTAAATAAATAGGGCTCCCTTTTTGATCAGCTTTTCTGTACGGTAATGGTGCCATCTGCTGGATCTGGTAGATGTTAGAATGAAACTTTTAGTTAAGCAACTAAATATTGACTCTATTACAGTCAGGTATTTCTGATTGCTATGACTGTTATCAACCGGCAAGCTCAGGAATTAGCAGATTTTGGGGGCAGGTGATATTGTATACCATCACAGGTATCAAACAATAATACCTGGAAAAACTAAATCAAATTGAAAACAATTTAACTTTGGCCAAAAGCTCATGAGTTTCATAAGAGAACTAAGAAATTATGCAACGTTAGGCAATTTCATGTAATTTTAACTAATTTTAAAAAGAACCTGGAAATCAGTGGACACTAAAAGCATCACAAACACTACAGCACACATTGGTTTGTGTTAATAATCTAATGCGCCACATAAAAAGCCTTTTTGTTCACACACACACACAGACAGACACAGACACACACACACATTGTGGCATACCCCCCAAATTTAAGAGATCTTTGAATTAAAGGCTGGTATTTCATATCTTTCCTTTAGCTTTCTTTCATGTATTGGGATCCAGAGGTGTTGAGGTAAATCCCGGTTTGGAGATTGAGCAAACGCAGTGGAGATTGAGTGAGACCAGAGGAGCAGAGTAAGAGTGGAGTGAGAATTGTGATGGTAACACAAACCAACAAACAGATGCATGGAATAGTATAAAATAGTTTTTACTTCTGGCAATACTTAGAGCAAAGTCAGGTAAAACAGTCCAAAGTCATACACAATCAAATCAGTCAACTCTTACCAGTATTAAACAGTAATACAATAAACCATCAGCTATACACAGCAAACAATGGTTAATACAGTTATGAGAGATAGATATATAGAGAGCTAAAGAGATACAGTTAGAGAGATCTAAAGAGCTAGAGAGAGCTAAAGAGATACAGTTAGATTCATCTAGAGAGCTAGAGATTGCTAAAAGAGAACTAACCAGGATTCCAGCTCCCTCTTATGGCTGTTTGAGAAACTCAGCCAATTACCATCTCATCCAATTACCATCTTAAAGATACAACAACATAGTATCATCATGACTTGCATATATTGCCTAACCAACCAGTTAGGTTAACTCCAATTCCTAACATTAATGTAATGTTTAGTTGGTTTGGTTTTTCATGTACTTGCTTCACTTCTTGTGTACAACTTTCACAGAGGTGCACAGACAATGTAACTTATTCATTTTTTTTACTAAAAAATGAGCATCAGCAGATTATTAAAGGCTTGTATGTCTAAGTCTCATAAACCTGTTCCTGTAGAATCAGTTACAGTTTTTTGAATGTTTGTGTCGTACTTGTTACATGACAGAACCAACCTAGTGATTGATTCTGAGAATCATAATGAGAATCATTTCCTACTATCTAATGAAGGTTGCTTGATATAAAATTCAACAGCACTCACCTAGGGGGAAAATATGTCTATGTTTATCTGTAAGAGCTTAAGTGCAGTAGGCCCTTATGTCATCTACTAACCTAGTGATTCTATCAATTCAGTTTTCTGATGCAAGTAGAGTTATATTATTCTATCCCCATGATAGGCATTATTGGAAAGAGAAAAGAAAGAGAAAGATTTGAAATTTCTTTTTTAGTTATTAGGGAAACAAAAAGTTTTTCTGACATCCCCCCCTCCCATCACAAACTCTACAAAAATAAACTATTCAAAAATGTAATCACACTATGTCTATGTGTGAATGTGTGTGTATAATCTTTTGAATATTCATAACCATATGGCTGTGGATGGATATTTAACATGAGAGTCATGTAGTTTATCCTTTGAAAGAAAAAAGGCTCATTTTTCATACTTTAGATTTATCCACACAGTTCTAAAAACAAAAGAACCACTTAATCTTAATTACATTCCTTAATTTCCTCTTGCTTTGTTCGCAACCAAAGATGTAGTCTACAGGGAGGTATCCAATTCCAGATCTACATTTGAAGAAGTGGAGTCTTTGGAATGCTTTATTGTAGTTGAAAACCAATATTTAATGACATGTAAGAAGCATTGTCTACCTATCAGTCTTTATCGTATTCACAACTGGGATGGAGGGATGCCTAGCAAGTGAGGATTTACAAAGGCATAGTTTGCCTAAAGCAGAAAGAAGCATTTTGCTGCAGCATTTTTACAGAAAACAACACAAAGGATATTAGGAGCAAGTATTTCTTGAAATGAGGGAAGACTCCAGAATAATTGCACAAATGGGTTTATTAGAAAAGGTCACTGAATTAGTAGAGAATGAGTGAACTAGTTGAAAGAGCAGGGATCAGCTTGATTGATCAAAGATGCAATACTGAGCAGAAATGGTACAGATTCAGATTAAGTGGCTTTAAAAGATCTATTGATTACAGCTAGGCAATTTAGCAAAGGAAATCTGTTCTCGCTTGTTTCTTTTTAGTACTTTATGGATGTCCAAGGCCAAATGAAGGTAGTGCTTGTCTATTGCTTTTTTTTAAGTTCAATGGAAATTGGGAGAAAGTAGGCATTTTCCTACTAAAAGAAAAAGTAGACAAAGAGAATCACAAAATACCAGAGTTGGAACAGATCTTGGAGGTCCTCTAGTCCAACCTCCTGCTCAAGCCATATACCATTTCAGACAACTGGTTGTTCAATCCCTTTTTTAAAACCTCCAGTGTTGAAGCATCCACAACTGCTGGAGACAAGCCAGATTAATTCCACTGATTAATCATTCTATCTGGAAATTTCCCCTTACAAGAAAAGGACTATACTTGCAACAGTACACTAAAAGTTTGTTACACATCTTCCAAAATTTATTTTAATTGTATCTTAATATGATGCCCATTTGTAGGCAAACAATAGAACAAGTGACAAACAATAGGACAATTATCTCTTAGTATATTCACAGTAATTTGAAACTCTATAAAACTAAGGACTGCCAACATTGATAAGGAAGCAATTGGTGGAGAAACAAATATATTTTTGACCGATGGGGAAAACTGCCTGGAATAAATTGGCTGACCAAAATACACGTCTACTCATGATTTAAATGACAGGGAGGAAATACCATCTTTCATTTTCCCTAGTCAAAATAAGACTGGTATTAAAATGATTGACTGATGGATGGGTTAGTAAATACTTAATTTACTGTCTTGTCATCAGTTAGGATAAATTGTATATAAACTATTATGGTAACTAATGCCACACATTGCTTCAAGATGATTATTTTTGAATATTTGCTGTTTTATGATACCAACTTAAATACTTCTTGACTACCCCTACTCAATGTTATTTAGAGAAGTGATCATATAGATATAAATTATTATATTCCATGATTGGCAGAAGAATTAAATGTGTTTGAAATAAATTTAAATTATTGAATAGATAGGGGGGGAATTGGGAACTTTATAATTTTGGATGATAATCCATCATCAATAATATGACTGTGCTGTTGAATTCTAATATTACTATCTCAAATCTTCTTCTGTGAAGGAAATAAAAAATAATGATTGACCATAATAGAATATTGACTCCCTTCCTAAAAAAGTACCTTACATTTCAAATTGCCATAATTTAAATATATTCTCATGTCTTATATATCATGAATTATACCAAGATAAAATGCAGAAATTACAGCAGAAATAGATTATCAAATATGGGAATACCTCTGGAAAATTTTTAATTAAAAGGATGTAAGTAATTATAGTAAGAACAAAAGTATAGCTTTACACCTGGTAGAGTATGCACAAAACAGATTTTGTTCTTTAAATGGTCACTAAAAATATATTAATGTGAAAGGAAGCACCCTAACCATTTGCTGATTTATAGAAAGTGTAGAAAAAGCAAAAAAGCTTAAATCTATAGAATGTTTAGCATGAATGTGGAGTTGAAGATTAGTTGTTAAAATAGTTTATGATGGAAATAAAGCATGGGTAAGACTCAATGGAATACTTGATGTTATCCATTCAGTCATGGAACATTGCTTATTCCGAAAGTGAATTGCATAATGAGTATTTAACTGTGGGTGGGTGGGTATATGTTTACCTATATATGTTTGTGTATTGATGTTTTGAAGTATACAAACATACATATATACATACATCATAACAGAGCTGGAAGGGACCTAGGGGGTCTTATAATCCTCCTGTTTAAACTGGAGTTCCTTTACCATTTCAGACAAGTGACTGTCCAGTCTCTTCTTAAAAACCTCCAGTGATGATGCACCCACAACAACTGATTCTGGTAAATCATTATTTCAAAAGACAAGTTGTTCCATTGGTTAATTGTCCTCACTGTTAGGAAGTTTTTTTCTCAATTCCAAATTGCTTCTGTCCTTGTTTCCATCCATTGTTTCTTGTCCTGACCTCTTTGGAAAATAAATTGACCCTCTCCTCTTTATGGCAGCCTCTCAAATACTGGAATACTGCTATTATGTCCCCACAATCCTTTCTTTTCTCTAGACTAGCCAATCCCAAATCCTGCAACCATTCTTCATATGTTTTAGTATCCAGACCTTTATCATCTTAGTTGCTCTTCTCTGCACTTTTTCCAAAGTTTTTGAATTTTTTCCAAAGTCTCAACCTTTTTTGTAATGTGGTGACTAAAACTAGATGCAATATTCCAGGTGTCGTTTTACTAACACTTTATAAAGCGGTACTAATACTTCATATGATTTTGATTCTATGCCTCTGTGTACATAACCAACGATTGTATTAGCTTTTTTGGATGCTGTTGCACACTGCTGACATACATTCATATATCACCATACATACCTATATGCATACATCAATGTACTGGATCACAATGAACAGACTTTTTACATCCTTTGCATAGCTTGCCACCTGTGTGGTGAGGACTGCATAAATTCTGCAAATCTCTGCAATGCTCTAGTTAACAGACTGTTAAAATAAACTTTCAATATATGTGAATGGTAATACATAGGATGGTACCATGTTGCACAGATTACAAAAGATTTTTTTGGGGAAAAAATCAATGGATGTCTACAACTCGGTGCTTTATTTAAAAATATAGAAACCAAAGTACATGAAAAAAAGAAGGGATAATAATTCTATGGGGACTATATAGGATAATAGGGAACAGTTTTGCATGTATATTTTCTGGTAAATCAGTATTTCAAGATTGGCCACACTCACTGTGATATTAATTACAATGCTGTGTAATAGTGGCAGTTAATAGCCAAGTCATTGGAATGCCCAAACATGTATTCAGAATCTCAAATGTTTCCAGCCACTCAAAAATGTTGTTTACCTTTGTTCCAAATTAAGCAAAACTAGTTCAAAAATATATCTGGAAATTGATCCTCTGTATCAAGTAACCATATCATTACTGATTTGAAGAAATTCATAAATGCATATTCAGATAAGTGATGACATTAAATGTGGTAGAGACATATTTAAGATTAGGAAAGTTATGAATGCTATATATGAGTGAGGACAAAATTCAGAACAGATCAATGATCTGGAAATGTAATTTAATTCATAAATTGTTCAAGAGAGTCATTTAGGAACAGTAGAGAAAAATGTAGTCGAGCAAGCATATATTCAAGCAAGGGGAAATCAAGATGATTATCAGGAAATGCATTTTGGGAAAATTATGATCTTATTGGGAAAACATTCAAGGAGTCCATTTGAAACTAAATTTTCCAAAAAATTAAATGAATAACATTTACTGCATATTAGGTATGTTATAATTATTTACCAATATTTTACTGTAGAATCCTTGACTGTCTTTGACCAACACGAAGGGCAACAGGGTGGAGATTTTTGTCTTCTGTATCACTTTTAGATTCTAAATCCAGAGAACTGAGGGTTAATTGATACAATTCTCTGTCCAGTTCAAAAGCAGCTTATTGAATAGAAAGTCTAAAATATAGTCCATGCTTGATTTGGAAATACAGATTCCAAAATATTTATCATGGCTACTTCAGTGGCTGCTTCAAGATCAGAGCCAAAGGAGGTGCAAGGTTTTTTCCTATATACATACTTATGCCATGTTTTACAATTTGTACAGCTTTGTTCATTGAAGCAGTGCTCATTGTGTTTTAAGATAAGATAAACCAGAGTTTGCTACATGGGATGTTTTTCTGAGGCTGATAATTATAGCACAGCTTCTTATTTTTATCTCTGAACCTATACATGAAAGAAAACAATAGCTGTAACTGGAGAAAATAAGATTAGGAAGGTTAAGGCAGATAAAGTCTGGAGAAAAGTTATGAAACATGGAGGTGGACTAAGATAAGAAAGCTTTCAAGAAGGAAGAGTCTCAGGAGAAAATGGCTGTGTGCACACAGAATCTTCTGCTTTTGGAAAATTTTTGGACTTCCGTAAACTGAAATATGGCACCTATCAGGGGAAAGTTGATTGAGAGCTTGACGTGGTGCCTATAGAACCAACTGAAGTCTAAATTTTGGAAGAGAGGCCAAAAGAGCCATAAAAGGTCACTTGAAAGGTGATAGAAAGCATGAAAGTTACGTATTTTCTAAAATCCCTAAAGCACCCATACAATAAAGAGTTTTAAAAGTACAGTATACAAAAAACAAAAAATACCTGCAGATGGAAAAATATACTGGTTGAATGAGAAAATCAATGAACGGTGACAAGAAAGAGCACCTGAGAATCAATCACCTAAGACCAATATTGAGCTGGGATAGGAGAAATGGAACCCAGGTGCAGAATCAATTTATTCATCCCTTTGGAACTTATAGTCCAGAGATCTGATTTTGGAGATGCCTCTCAGCCTTCAGATTCTTGACAACTACATCCCTGCTAAGTCAGAGACAACAAGTCCAAGTCTTTTATCGTTTACAGCAGAGGTGTCAAACTTGTGGTCTGCAGGCTGGGTGTGTCATGTGTTGCCCTTGACCCTGTCCGGTTTAGTGAACGGAGAAAAAGTCCCGATACATCACATGACAACGTGAGTTTGACACCCCTGGTCTACAGAGTTAGAGTAGTCAGAAAGCACTAGTGTCAACAGAGAAAATCGTATTCCTTTAAGGGCTATTGAATATGGTTGGGTTTGGATAGAATGCCATTAGAATTCAAATGCCATTATCTTATTAGAATAAGATGCAAATGATAAAAGGTCTATAGGGGGATAGTAATAGCTGAGTAACACAAAAAGAAACTACTAGTAAGCATAAATAAAAACTTCCTAAAACAACTTTTTAATATCATATTATATTTTTCCCTTCTGTTCCTTTACCCAACTGCAGATTACAGTGTGGATATTTATAGTTTATACTAAACATTAAAAAATAATATTATACATTCAGACGCCAAAAACAGAATAGAGACACATCAAGAGGTACTTAATGAAAGTAACAAATTATCATGGCTGATATATTTGCAAATTGCAGGAAGAATAAAAAGTGATATTCAAAGAAATAATTACACTTTTAAAAGAGCTACAGAAAAAAATCAATCAAATTTACTTCATGGCATAATTTAAGAGAAAATTTATATAAAATGTTGTACATAATGATGATATAAGATGACATAAACCTGTCAATAATTACCAAGATAGATAACAAAAAGGGAAGATTTTATTTTAAATTCCTTGATATAAACAAGCAATATCTTCATCACCCACAAGTCTTCCAGGAAAGTGGTCTTACAAAGATACATACTCTTTTAGGCTCTTAGACTTTCTGTAATATCACCCTTCTGAATGCCTATTTCAGTGTTAGGGTAGAATCATCATTTTGTACTAAGCGGATTTCAAACTGTGCTGATCCCTGGTCACTTAGCTGATTAGAACCAGGTTTACCAGAGAAATAGCTAACCTAAAACATTTGTGCCAAGTTTCTCCTCACTCAAGAAGGTTAAGGCTGTTCTTAACATGCATGTTTCCTAAACAATTGAGCAATAACTGTAAAATCCATTTTGTGCTTATCTGACAATTCCATTAGCATGGCCAGAACAATGTAGTTTTGAACATACCAATTGTGTTCCTGTTGGAAAACGTAACATTTGGGGCTGAATAGTTCAAGCCCCAAAATGGAATATGGTCACAATATAATAATCTCCGACTGTTGGTTAAATGAAAGTTTTAACATGGATTTGCATGATGCAGAGAGAGATTGATTTAGTTACTATGCTTTTGTTACTTTTAACTTTTTGAGATTCTTTGATTGACACCTTGCTTCATGG
Organism: Grayia smithii; assembly: GCA_032468115.1. Classification (NCBI taxonomy): domain Eukaryota; kingdom Metazoa; phylum Chordata; class Lepidosauria; order Squamata; family Grayiidae; genus Grayia; species Grayia smithii. The sequence continues at coordinate 44,135 of JANHFM010006576.1, forward strand.
ATTATCATGACTTTAGTGTCCTTGATGTTTGATTGTAGGAGGCCATAGATATAACCTTGGAGAAGGAATCTAGCAACTGTTAAGATAACAACATATTCCAAAGAATCTTTTATTAAGCATAGGGATACAAAGGAGGTTCATTCTAGATCTTCCTTAACTCTCTGGGTAATAAGAGAAAGGGAAGAAAAAACACGTGTAGACTTTCAAGGTTGAAACCACCTATGACATAGACTAGATAAGGAAACCACAGGAAGAACTATACTCTATTGAAATATTTTATATGCCAGTGATGGCTAACCTTTTTGCCATTGTGTGCCAAAAGCGAGGGTCTTGTGTGGGAGTCTTGTGTGTGTGTGCCCATACCCATAATTCTATGCACTCCACCCCCCGTGCCTGTACACACAACCCACACCCGCTGTCCTTGCCTTTGGCATGCCATGGCACAGTGGGCCTGGTAGACCCATTTTTCGCCCTCCTCAGGCTCCAGAGGCTTTCTTGGAGCCTGGGGAGGATGAAAATGGCCCATTTGCTGACTTGTGGTGGGTCTGGAAGGCCTGAAAATCAGTTTGACGCCGCACACATGCATGCCAGAGCTAAGCTCACTTGCCCACCGATATGGCTCCATGTGCCACAGGTGGCATGTATGCCATAGGTTCGCCATCATGGCTATATGCTGTAACATATATGTCTTGCAAATTAGCAAAATTGACCTACCTGCTCTACGTTCTTAGGGCCAATTCTATCATTACAGATGTACAACAACTTTTTAATGTTTATCTTGACATTGCTTGGCTAAAGGAAGTGAAGTATTAAGAATATAAGAAATGAGCAGTGTTCTTCTGGATCAAATTTCTAAATTATGAAGTCTTGTAGTTTGTTCTCACAATAGCCAGCCAACTGCATAAAGAGGCCCGTTAGTTTCCCAGCATTTCTTCCCTTGATTCCTATCAAGATTGCAATTAAAAGATTCAAAATATGTATTTGAAAATAAAGTTCAGATATTTCTTTATTGAAATTACAATTTGTGATTCTTCCAATTCAAAGGATTTTAAAAAGTGTTTTAGAACATACAAGATGTCTGTTTGCATCTCCTTAAATTATTAAACTTTTCAATGTTTCATATGAAATTTGTCTATAGTATTTTCAGACCCAAAGGCAAAGTACTTTCCAGCAACATATGCACCAAACTCTGATAATACCGATATGACAAAGCAATTAATAGAAGGGTCTATCACAGAGAGAAGAAAGGACAAATGGAACGTGCTTTAAGAAGAACAGTCCGATTTAATGTAGCAAATAGAAATGTTATTTACTCCAAATGTTGTGGAGCTTATTATAGAATAGAACTCTTATCCTTTTAGTTGAAAGATGTAGTTCTTTTAATTGGTTCTACTTATTTATGTTCATTAAGCTAATTTTAAAACAACCTACTGAGTGACAGATTTTTTTGTCACTTAAGCATCAGCAAAATTAAGATATACTTTTTTTTTAGAAAAAGTCAATAACTCTTCTACAAAATATATTGATTCAAAATATTTTTGATTGCCAAATCTCTCTTTGCTATTAGATTAGTTAACTTTTACTTCTGATTCAGTGTGAAGCAGAATAAATATTTTAATTGTAATTCAGCATTTTAAATAAATTAATCTACTGGTATATGAAACAGCAGAATTGGCAGCATTCAGTTATATAATTTATGTATTTATGTATTTATTTATTTATTTATTTATTTATTTATTTATTTATTTATTTATTTATTTATTTATTTA
>JANHFM010006581.1:19612-38721 GCA_032468115.1 Grayia smithii
GATTCTGGGAGTTGAAGTCCACCCATCTTAAAGTCACCAAGGTTGAGAAACACTGTTCCAAATGGAAGCTTTTTCAGTAAACTCTAAAAAAGTTGCTATTGCTGCACAATTGAGGAAAAGCAGAATGTTAAATTTTTAAGTGACAAAGCCAGAGAAAGCTCAACAGTAATGGGCTTTATAAATCCACCCTGTCGTTTTGCAATGAAGGTTGATGACACAAGGTGGTTCAGTGAAAATTAATACGCAAGTAATGCTGATGATTGTACTTAAAGTCTTCCTTTTAAAAAAAAGTTTTCATTTTGCTTCTAATTAGCAGTGTATAGCTGGTCGGCAATCACTTGGGAAGGCAGTTTTCTGCTTCTTCCTGCTGCATTTTATAATCCATCAGATCAGAAATTAAGCCTTCAAAATACTGTCATGTAGGCTGTTTGAAAATGTTAATGTACAATCAAATTTGATTTAATTTAACCTAAAATGTTCATCAGGGATGTGACAGAAATTATGTGATCCTTTTCCTCATTTAGTTGTGCCTTTTCAAGAGAACGTGCGAGGGGAATTAATAACAGGCATACTTCTTTACAAAATAATTGAATGGCTTTGATAACAAATATGGTTCCATAAATATGGCCTCTTTGGGGCTATTTACCTATTGGTCCTACCTGCCTGTGTGATCCATTATTGTTACAGATTCTGTTGTCATGTCTTTATACAATGTCCGTCAAGCAAACAAGATCAACATTTGTTTGTGGTTTGTGGTTTATTACAAAGTAATAAAAAAAACCGCAAGCCTCCATATTCCATTCAATCTATTCGAGGGAAAACTTAATAGATATGCCATTAACCACTAGTTTTTTTTAATTAAGGAAACACCCCCCCCCAAAAAAAATTCTCTCACCTGTGGCACAGAGAAAGCCTTCACACCGAGCAGTACTGCAAGGTCTGTTTATAACACAGTCTTCACTTTCATTGTCAGTGTAATCACACGGGTCACCGCCGAACTGAGAAGGCTGTTCCACCTGGGCAAATCTGTACTGTAGTAGAATAGATATTATGAATTCCAGCCCTCCTAAATTAAAAGCCAAGGATCACAGATGGGTGTAGATCTTTGCTAGTTGGAACATCAACATGTACACTGGAAATGTATATGCAAGATGTGATTTGATTGCAGTTTTCTGAATGTAATACAGAATTACTTGTCTGTGCATATAAAGTGAAGGGTATTTTTGAGAAAAAGTGAAAGCTTAGCAAGTTACCTCTTAGATGGGAATGGAATCCTTAATTACTTAATCCTAAAAAGGTTCCACAGTGAATTAAAAATCCCATGTATTTTTTGGTCTACCCCATGATCTTGGAAATGCTGGTGTTTAATGTCTAAGTGTCTATGTGTGTGAGAGAAAATTTAGCTTTCACCTTCTGTGCCTTAATTCATAGCTAGCTAAATAGAAGATGCATCAAGCACTTTACTCTGTTAAGGAGACTTCTAAGTATAGTAGATGGTTGTCTAGGAAAGAACCCTTGAATTTTGGAATACAGCAAGAAAGTACTACGTACTTCTTACATACTTTAGGTGCATAATTCTACTCCAAAAGTAAGAAATGCAAAAAATCAGAAAACAAGAGGAATTTATTATGCAAGAGTTTGTACTTGCATCAGTGATGGGTTGCTTCCGGTTCGGTCCAGTTCGTGCGATCCGGTAGCAGTGACGTTATGACATCACCGAACCGGTTCTCCGCGGCTTGGACCCGGGCCCACCTGTGCGCTTCAACATATGTTTTTCGGGTAAATCCCCCCAAAATAGTGTTCTGCGCATGCACAGAGAGCTTGTTTTGCGGTTTTTTCCTTGAAAAAAAGTTACCACGCATGCGCAGTAGCGTGCTTTAGGCGCACGCGCAAATCACGCGTGCGCACGTGCAGGAAGAAAACCGGTAGTAAAGGTAAGTAGAACCCACCCCTGACTTGCATCATAACGGCATTTAAAGCTGTGGTGGCGCAGTGGTTAGAATGCAGTACTGCAGGCTACCTCTGCTGACTGCCGGCTGACTGCAGTTTGGCAGTTCGAATCTCACCGGCTCAAGGTTGGTTTAGCCTTCCATCCTTCTGATGTCGGTAAAACGAGGACTCAGATTGTTGGGGGACAATATCCTGACTCTGTAAACTGTTTAGAGGGGCCTGTAAAGCACTGTGAAATGGTATATAAGTCTAGGTACTATTGCAATTGGTATTTTGGATAGCATCTTCGTCCAGTAACAGTGATGAAAATGTAGGAAGGTGATTATACTTTGCTTCTAGCTAGAAAAAAATTATGATCAGCAGTTAGCTTTCTTAGAGAGCTGGTCTTATAACAACAGCAGGATGGAGAGATCATCCATTTAAGTGGCATGCTAACAAGACCAATTGCTGCAATTCATCCCACCTTCACAGTTCTCTTTTGCCCCATGGTCTAACAAGAAATAAGCAGAGTACAGCTTTGAAGACAGCCCATTTGGTCAAGTGACTCTAGATACTTCCCTCTATGCTAGTTTGCAGCAATTGTTTGAGCAACTTGATCCCCTGCATAGATCCCCTCTCTTCTTGTTGAATGACATTTACCTTTTGGCTCAAGCTTTGCTCTCTTCTGATGACTTTAAAGGGAATCCTACCTTATTAATTGCAATTGGGACTAGCAACTTGGTTGCTAAGTGACATGGTTGGTAAGTGAAATATCATGTGACCACACTGGATTCATAATGTCAGTTCTGCTGTGCTTGTTAAGCAAATGGCTCATTAAGTGCGACATCACATAACTGCAATTTGTGACTTCCTTCCGGCTTCATCATTGACTTTTCTTGTCATAAACTGGCTTTGAAGTTCATGCATGTCCTGAGCTGCTTTTGGTGAGATCGGCAGTTACAGTATATAAATCTGATAAATAAATCAAATGGGTTCATGGAAATCTTTTTTTGACTTTCACATCTGCTATGAATTCAGCCTTATGCTGATCCACCTTGTTGACAAAGTGACTATAAGATGTGAATGTAATCAATTGTTTGCACTGACATCTTCACTGTAATTTCTTCACTATAATTCTGTGGAGGATATTTGGAGGAATGGAGAAAATCCATTTTTTTTATTGTTAGATCCCATATTTAGATCTCTTGCTAAGCAGCTACTGAAAAAGTACTGGAAACTGTGCAGCCTTTAAATGCAAATGCTTGCAAATAATAGATCCATCTCAGTTACAGTACTTGTTCAGTATTAGTTTTGCTTTCCTCAGCGTGCTCTATTTATTTTTCTAAGGTTATTCTCGTAACAAAGAGGAGGAATCAAATCTAGTGGCCGTAAAGTGTTGAGCTGCTATACCAATCGCAGGAATAATGATGATAAATAATGATATGTAAGCTTTGGCTTTGAGCAAAGCCGAGGAATGGGTATTGTAAAAATGATTGTCTTAGTGTGGTGACAGGACAAGATTATCCTGCACTTTTGAAAATAATGGGAATTTTGCCACTAATGTTGTAACAATCAAAAGCCTTAGTCGGAAGGCACTTGCAAGGTAGGAAAAAACCCTCAACGATGAAAAATGAGCAGCAGCATGTCATCATCTCTTAGTCAAAAACTGGAAATTGAGGTCACTTAATACAAATGGGTTCTACATCAGGAGTGCTTCAGCGTAAGTGAAGAAAATACAATGGCTCGCCAACCTCATTCTGGATAAGGCAGGACAGCTCCTTCCAAAGGCTCTGTGCCTTATGCAATGTAGCATGAAGAGTTCAAACAGGACCATAGATCAGTGTTCCTCAAGACTTGTGTCACATTTACAATTCGTTACTTTTGTCTTTTAAAGCAGTTTGCTCTAAAGCTGAGAGTGCGGTTACTCTGCATGCTAAAGAGAGCAAGGAATGCTAATAAAGTGCAGTATTGCAATTTACCATGATTGTATTAGGATGGCATGCCAAGGAATTATTTTACTATTAAAATAATAGTATTCATACTACATCATGTCTGTGGCAAGGAAGTCTGTAAGACCAATGGTTTGAGAAGGCGTGTTTGTACCAGAGTGTCTGAACTTTCTTATGTTTAGGAAAACAAAACTGGCAAAATGCTTGGAGACTTCTTTCTGAAGGAAGGAAAGGATGCCACATTCATGGAAATGTGGACTACCAAAAATTTTGAGGTATTGGGATATTTTGTTAGAAACGCAGAAGTCTCTCGAAAGGGATCACACATATGGTCAACCTTGAAGCTGACCTGACTGTGGCCATTTTGAGGCTTCAGTGCTGCCACAGCTGGAGCTGAGGGTTAGGGTAGTGGGAGTAGAGATAGCTGGGATTTGTAGCAAAAACAAAATATTTTCTCTTGGGAACCAAGGACATTCCAGCAGGTGCTCAGAAGTAGGGGACTGGAGTCACCTAGCAACTGGACTACATCCTGATTGGACCATGTGACTGCTTTGGAAAAGTGAGAAACTTTTAATGAGGTGAAAGCCATGGGAATGATTAGAGTCAGTTTTCACCAGCCTGTGCCAATATGACATATCAAATAAAACTATTCTTTCAGGAATCTACCTGCCTCGGAGTTTTGGTTGCTATAGGTATGTTACTTAGAAGCCTGACACATACAAGTGCTAAACAGCCCAAAGGGAGCAGAGCTGCTTTGAGGGTGTTATAAAGAAAGCAAAGAACTGAGAAAGAATAATCCTGAGGAATAGATGTGATCGGTTTAGCAAATTTACCAAAAGGAACTAAAGTTCCTATTTCTGGACAGCATTTGTTTTAATTTTATTTTAAAAAGAAGGAAATTACAATAAATAGATGCTTGTTACAGTTACTCCAGGACTTACAACTATACATCTAGTGACCATTCTAAGTTACAATAGCACTGGAAAAACTGACTTACAACCTTTATTCCACACTTATGTCCATTGTAGCATCCCCAAGGCCATGTGATCAAAATTTGGAGACTTGGCAACTGGCATGAATTTATGACAGTTGCAATATCCCAATGGTCATATGATCACGGTTTGCAACTTTCTGACAAGCAAAATCAATGGTGAAACTAGATTCACTGAACAGACATGTTACTAACTTAGCCACTGCAGTGATTCACTTAACAACCATGAAAAGAAAGATTGTAAAACAGGGCATAACAACTGTCTTTCTTAGCAATGGAAATTTTGGGCTCAGTTATGTTGATGAGTCAAGGACTGCCTGTATTTTGTTGCTGTGGTCAAAATGGGAAGCATCTGCCCAGGGTATTGGTCAGCTGGATGAAAATGGATGAAGAAATGGGATACTAAAATCAGGGCTGTTGGTGGGTGAGATGAAAAGGAAGTCCTATGGACATGACAACGCCCAGTTTTATAGTGCCAAGCTCCACATTTTAGTATACTGGAATTAACTGTGTATTAAACAGTTAACTAATTTTAGACTCCAAGCAGACTTACCCTTTTTTTCTGGCAAGCATCACAAGTGGTCCATGATGACCAACTGGAAAGAAGACAGTCAATAGGCTGTACCACCTGGCTTGAAGAGCGACGCCATCTGCCTTTGGTCACATTGACGTCAGCTCTATTGAGTTGAAGAGAATCATCCGGTCTGCCACTACATTAATTGGGAGAAAGCATACATAAAGTATGTCCATTTATATACTTTATTTCCTTCCCATCATTCAAGGCCAAGCACTTCGAAGCACTTCCAATGATAGGGATTTTTTATTTTTTTTTTGCAATTTCCCCTTCAATGAAGGTCAAGCTGCACAAGCACACTGAGCACAACAAATGCTTTGCATCACAGCTCCATCACATGAATGCCAATCATGCTTGCTGACATGTTGGAGAAGAATTCACTGACAATGGGTTATCAATTAGATGACCACTTCCGTGGTCACTTATTACTGTACTCAAGCTGTTATACCAGAAGTGAAGATGTGTGAACTATTGGACAAAGTGCCACTTGTACAGTATTAAACGAAAAAGTAAATGAGATCCAAAGAAGAACAAAGAAGAACTACAAAAGGAAAATTAAAAGATAAAATCAGTCTCAATATTTTCTGTTTATTGCTTTAAATCCATAATCAGCCACTGGCTGAAAAATTGTGACATCACCTAAGCATAGCTCAATTGGGGTTTATTAACTGTTTAACTCATCTTCTGCATGCTGCACATGGTAGGAACCAGTGGTGAAATCCAATTTTTTACTACTGGTTCTGTGGGCGAGGCTTGGTGGGCATGGTGTAGCTTGTGGGCATGGCTTGGTAGGCATGGCAGGGGAAGGATACTGCAAAATCTCCATTCCCACCCCACTCCAGGGGAAGGATATTGAAAAATCTCCATTCCCACCGCACTCTAGGGGAAGGATACTACAAAATCCCCATTCCCTCCCCACTCCTGGGGGAAGAATATTGCAAAATCTGCATTCGCACCCCACTCTGGGGCCAGCCAGAGGTGGTATTTGCCAGTTCTCCGAACTGCTCAAAATTTCCGCTACCGGTTCTCCAGAACCTGTCAGAACCTCCTAGATTTCATCCCTGGTATGAACTTTCCTGAATATACAATATAGAGGTGCAGAAATGCTGGTTCAAAACCCAGCTTCACATATGTAGAAGAATACAGAGATGGCCTTGAAGAAATTATGCAGTAGTTGTTCGCCTAGAAGGAGGAGGATGAAGAAAGTAATGATTACCCCACCTTGATTTTCTTGGTATAAGAGAAGGGAGAGGGAATATCTGTCAGGCATTGAATATTCTGTTATTAGAACATGCCTTGAAGAGGTAATAGCATTGTTTACTGAAGGTACAGAAAAATGTTATCTTCACAAAATGGACATAAGGTTTTTTCAAACAGAGCCACAGACTTTTGAAAATATAAGCAACATTTTTCTCTCCAAGAATTCAGATGATATAGTTCTCCTTGTTTTCTATAGAACAAACCTGTGAAATAGTTGATTGGGCTGGGAGAGTGACTAGCATCTAGCAAGCTTTTGTGGTCCAAAGTGAAAGTAATGTTATGGTAGGTTTGTCTAATCCTGGTCCAACACCCTAACTATACATCATGATCGTGATATTGATCATAGTGATCATCCTCATCTTCCTGCCTTGATACTATTCTTATTCTTTTGACTGATTGTGAATCTTACTGATACACAGAGAAAACTGTTCATTCGAAATAGAAGGAAGAAGAGGCAAGGATTTCTTTTGGAACAGAAACAAAACCAGGATCCTGGATTTAGGTGGTGGTCCTGTTTTATAGCTGAATAAGATTTGATGATTGAGAAAATCCCACTAAAGCCGTGCCTGATTCTGTTCTTAGACTTTTTTATAGTATGGGTTCCTTGGCACACTCTAAGCTTGGTGTTTTTCTTGCAGACGTTACATTACCAAACTAGGTAATATCATCAGTGCTAGAAGGAATGGGCTTTGCTTTGTCAGTGTTAGTGGGAATGTTCTTGGTGGTTCCTTGATTAGGCTGTTTACTGTTGGCTTCTTGCATTGGTGGTTCCTTGATTGGTGTATTGTTTATTTCTTGATTAGAAGTAGTGTTAATCTTGTGTTAATCTTCTTGTTAAATTTTGCTCATCTGGGTGTTGATTGCTGGTGAGGAGGTGTTTTGGTCTTTTTGTTCCTTTTGGGTTTTTTGATTATCTCTTTGAGTAGTATGTAGATGTTGTTTATGTAAAGCACGAAGGAAATCAGGATATCCAGGAAGTTCAAATGTGTATAAAGATTTATTCCAAACTTAAGATCTCTACAAGAACCTGAACTACTAACAGCCAAGGGAAATTAGCGGGAGTTAAGAATAGAATGAATTCAAAGAAGGCTTGACTTAGATCTCTTGTGAAGGGACTCATGACTGATGATGCGTTGGATCCCTCCCTTGGGCTCAGCCTGGTTCTCTCCTACAGTTTATTTCTATGTGACTGTTGATGGGCGACTTCTCTGAGTGCCAGATCTCTAGGAATTCTCTGGAATTTTCAAACTTGACATGGTTTAGGATGCTCAGTTTTCCAGTTGAAACAATGTTTGAGTCTGGCCCCATGTTTTGAAATTAAGGAATTTATTTTCTGACTTCTTGGTGTTGGTGTTCATGTGTTCATGGTGTTTGGTTGGTGTTTTCTAATGTCTACGTCCAGTGGTGGGTTGCTCCCGGTTCGGCCCGGTTTTGCAATCCGGTAGCAGTGACGGTGTGATGTCACTGAACTGGTTCTCCGCGGCCGGGAGCTGGGCCCACCAGCGCGCCCATATTTACCTTTTTTCTCCGTTTTTCTCCCTCTGTCTGCTCTGCACATGCGCAGAGTGCTTGTTTTAAGGTTTTTTGGGGTCAATTATTTACTGCGCATATGCACGTGTGAGCAAAGTGAGCACGCAAAGCGCATGCATGAAGAGAACCGGTAGTAAAGGTAAGCAGAACCCAGCCCTGTCTACGTCCAATTCTTGTCTCTCATTCTCTTTTTAAATATTGATGCAGGCTTTTTCTAAGGAAATACTAGGATCTTTTTGAAATAAAGAATGCTGGAAATATTTTATTATATATATATATATATATATATATATAATTTTGTGCCACCCATTTCATCTACAGGGAACTCTAGATCAATATTAACTTAACGATATCTGATTTGGAAGAACCTGGGGGGAACTGTTGTTGTATCAAAGAAAAATAGTTGTGTTAAGCATACTAGAAACTTAATACAGTTATTTTCATTGCAATTTTAACAAAAAATGAGGGTGTCACAACAGATTACCATGTTCCTATAAAATATTAATGGTGTGAGCTGGGCTGAGAAGTGGACCTAAGAAACATATTGGTTGGCCATTCCTATTCTTGAGGATTTATGATGAGATGTGAGGAAATGTCTCAAGTTTTCTTCTGCTTGGACTCTGATTTGTGTTCTTTGGAATAAAATGGCAAAGGTATTTTCTGATGGTTCAGTTGAATAGATACAGCATCCATTTAGGAAGAACTAGAAGAGCATGTCTCTTTGAAGATTTTGATATTGTTGGATTTTGATTTCTGAATTCTTCTGAGGCCATTGTATATGCCTTGTCTTGATCCAAGCCCTCCATAAATCAACAGACCAACATGGTTTTTATTTTGCATGGCTGAGGAAGTGGCAGCTGCCATTATTCACAACATCCCTTTTTTGGCAGCAGCAGAAAGTCAGTGGTCTAACAGTTTCTCATTTTCCTATTATTGCTTATAACAACCGAATGACAATACATATGCTACCATCTTTCCATAGCTGACTGCTCTTTCCATTGTTCTAAGTTACTATATGCACATTGGCAGCTTGACTGGTTTCATGAATGCAGCTTTGGATGGGAACTATTAGTACCATAAGAGGGCTATAGAACTACAACAACCAGAAAAAAACAAAGGAAGATCTAAGGTTGCTTGAGATAAAACCAGAGTTTATAGAAGGAAAATTTAGAGAAAAGCAGAACACAAAGGGAAAGATAAACGTCTGAAAATAGAGAATATTCAGTACATAACAGAACGTTAAGTATCTGTTTTGGGGAGAGAAAAATGGAAGCAGGGGGATACCGAGAGGAAGAGAATCCCTTAATCAGGGGCTCAGCTGCCTAAAACATTGACCAAGAAGCTATTTATGACCAAATTAATTTTATTATATTAAAATAATCAAATTTTTCTTGGGTGCTGGCTTTATAAGCAAGCTATTAAAAGAAATTACATATGCTTTAATACATGTATATTAAATGCCATAACCTGCTATGGTAATTTGATAGGAATTTTAATTTCCAAGAAAAAAGGCACTTTGAAAATTATTGGAATGATGATTGTTTGAAAACTAACAAAAAATAAATATAAATAGATTCTGGCACATATTAGAAGTATCTGTTTGATAAGATAGAATATAAAAACATGTTAAGTACAAGATCCAAATGTTTATTTGTGTTTGTGTGTGTGTCTTGAAATTAAAATCAAGCTTGTTAATGCACTACAGGAATCCATTTTGATATATTTTACCGACATGATTTCACAGATTTTGGTCTCCCTAAGGTAATGCATTTGTTAAGATCCATGCCCAATAATTTCAATATAGCAGGCTTATTTTGTTAAGCCATAAGTAACTCCAAAATCTATGGCTCAACTACTAGAAAAAAACCCATTAAAAATCCAAGAAAGTCACCACTAAATACCATTATCTATCATGTCTCTGTTTTCATAGTTGTCCGAAAAACAATATTGACTTACCTGGAGCAGTGGAAATTTAAGAAGCTTACGATTGTACAGATTAGAAAAATTCTTGCCGGGCAAAGAAACATCACAGATGTTATGGTCATAGCTTTATAGTAATATAGTTAATTTATAGCAGCATCCTTTTCTAATCACTTTGCTATTGTGTCTGAAGGCAGTTGTGTAGACAGATTAGTAGTCAGGTTTTTCACCAGACAAACAGAAGATAAACCAGTTGATAATGGCTTTTTTTTGCTTGTAGGACAGAGCCTTCTACTGGCCTACTATGACATTGTCTGAACAAGTCAGAGAAATAAAAGGATTTGCCTTAAACTATGTGGAGCCCCTAGGTTTCATAAGGGTGTAAAGAACTTAAGAGTTGGATTCTGTGAAGAAATTGCATTTTTGCAATAGAATACCCGTAGCTCAGGTGAAGGATGAGGGTGAAGGTAAAGGTTTGTTCTCTGAGCTTGAGGGTCTTTCTCTCTCTCTCTTCCTGGCAATCTCAAACAAAGAGAATACATACTAGCACTAAAGACATCCACCATGAATGCATAGTAGTAAGATTGTCAAGAGGACCTCATTGAAATTGCTGCAGTTGGAAGAAGCTGAATTATCTGGTAGAAGGTGAAGGCCTTCTTATGCATAGAATACAAGTTATGAATTGTCTTCCCTGGTGTCTTTGCTTCAGTTATCTTAGTTTTTAAAAATACGTTTCTTTCACAACTTCTTTAACTATTAAATGATGTGAATGATACTAATTTTAATTACTGAATATTACATTTTGTGTTTTGATTCTTTGTTGCAAGCAGAAGGGCAGGGTACAAATGTAATTGTTGACATCATCATCAGCCAAGCTGGAATTTTTGTAAAAAAAAAAAGATATTCAGCAGCATGGTGCCCATAACACAAATAAATAAAAATAAACATCTTTGCGTAAGAAACCAGAAACCAGTTTGGGCTGCTGGAAGACAAGGGAATTCAAGGCTTGGTGGAAAATAAATAGACAGATTAGAGAAGATGAATGGATTATTTGCATCTATCTTCACATCAAAAAAATATAGCAGAGATACCAGCACTACAGCTGGTATCTCAGGAGTTGATGGAAATAGTAGTGACATTGTCATTGACAAAGTGAGAACAAACAAACCACCAGGTCCAGATTGTACCCATCAGAGAGTTCTAAATAACTGAAATGTGAAATTGCTTATCTTCTAACAAATAGCATGTCTGTAAGATTTGCCATGGTTGGGAAATGGACACTACACTTAAAAATGTGCTTTATAGCACATTTAAAAATGTTTCTTCAAAATGTGCTTTACAGAGGAATTAAAGAGCTGCAATCTTTTAATCCATATGAATTCACAATTAATCAACATTAATCCTTGTACATTATTTAATACAAGTTTATGAAGTATAAAGGGCTAACTGTGCTAAAGAAGAATCAATAGACTTTTGTAACGATAAGCCGTCTGATTAGCCTTCTAGAGTTCTGTGGGAATGTTCAAATATGTGGACCAGATGATCTTGTAGATATGATTCACTTCAACTTTAAAAGTGGTTTAACCATGTCTTCACCAGAGCAGTTGTGCAATTAAAAGAAGGAAACACTTATTAGTGCTCCAAGAACATGGTTACCGGAAGGCTTGATTATTTACAAAATGCTTACCAGATCTGAAAAAATATAGGAAAACCATCACAAAGAAAACAATTTGCTTTTTGGATGAAATTCACTTCTACAGACATATCTGAGCTGAGCTGATGGATGCATTTCCAAACAATGCATTGGACAGAACTTCCTTCCTTCCTTCCTTCCTTCCCTTCCTTCCTTCGTTCCTTTTTGCAGAATGTTATAATCTTAGATCATTTAATAAATCTGAATTGTGGGAGAACCCATAAAGTCCAGTTTAAATGATGAAATCTACCCAGGTGGATTTTAAATTTTATAGCAGTAGAGGCATTATTTGTGATGGCTTTTATGTATACCTATATATATCTATGTATCTGATCTCCAGTAACAGCAGCAGTATATTTGATGATATTATTTACTAGGAAACACGGCTGGAAGAATGCTATTGCACTCATGTATTGCTTATGGATTGCCCCTAAGTATCTAGATAATCATTGTAGAAGCAAAATGCTACCCGTGATATGACTGAACACAACTCCTTTCATTTGAATTTTCCTTTGAATAGATATAGCAGGCCTCCTCTGAGTGAGAACTGCAGTATATTTCAGAAGAAATGGGATTTCAAAATTCCCCACCAATTTTGTGGATGGAGAAATCAGTTGGATATTCAGCAAGGATGGGGTTCTTGACTTTTTGGTTCATGGACCACTTTGAGAGGTTAATGAAATCTATTGGTACTAAACACATCATTATGTATTTAAAAAATGTATTTAAATGACTAACATGAAAAGTATAGATATAAATAGGATAGATTAAGAATTAGTAATACTGGTCTAGGACACTAACATTTAGGGGTACCAATACTGAATCTATCTATCTATCTATCTATCTATCTATCTATCTATCTATCTATCTATCTATCTATCTACCTACCTACCTACCTACCCACCCACCTACCCAGATATGCAATTTGTTTTGTATACTTGGAATAATTTGAGTTTGGAATATATTGAATATTCCTGTTTTTATGTGTGAATTTCACATAAAATTCCATTAAATTCCACTTGATTCCATTAAGATGTAAAACTATTTGATGATGAAAGAGCAAAGTAGTTTATTTAAAATAATAATAATACCAATCACTATTTTTCACAATATACAGGAAAGTGTTGCTTAAATAAGGACACCAAGGATATTTCTCTGCTCCTTCCTTCACCAATACTTTGTGCTCATATGTATACTACTGAATTGCATCCAACTTAAATTGTTTCACACAGGTACAAAGTTGAAAAATAAATCACTGCCTTTTGCTCCCCTACAAAAATAAGTAGCTTGTCAACCAATTAAGCTAGAACATGTGTCACATCTGCCAGTCCATTATGAGAAGCCTTCAAGAAAACCTGTCAACTGGTATATCACCTGATGGTCTCATGCTAACCTTTCCCCTTCATCTCTGTTCCAAGGAAGACTAATAATTAAACAAGTTATTTTGGACTCTCTAAGAGCTTGTCTTTTTCCACTCCCATGTTCTAGAAGTTAACAAAGATTTTTCTGATTATGGCTTAACTTCTGACGTGAATACTTTCACTATTAATCATTACTGCAAGGATAAATATTTAATGAAATGTCTGTGGATCTCCCTGTCAAATTCACACATTAGTAGTTGAGAATATAGATACAGGTAACAACAAAGAAACCCAGGGCTGAGCTTAACGGCAGAATGAGCATATTATATTTAAAATATACATATTTTTTTGATATGTATAGAATATTTTACTGTCCTGAATGTATATTAAGTGTAAACTAACACTGAATAGCTGCAATAGCAAAAATGTCAATTTCCACCCATGTTTCTATGCAATGTACCTATTTAATATAATAAAAGTATTTTTCCCCAAAACAAACAAATCAAAAAGTCTAATAGTTTCAGAGCAGCTTAACTAAATGTAGCTACATTTGGTTAAGGGATCTGAGGGACCTATGAAATGGAATTTCAGGCTTGTCAACTAATGGGAATTATTTAAAAAGAGGTTGTGCAAATATATTGGTGGGAATCTACTACAGTTCTGCCTTCAACTCCTGCATTTAAATGCCAAAGCAAAATATCAGGAGGAAAGAAATCCCCTTTTTGTATCAGAAGGCATGGGCACCCAGGGACGCTTATGGTGAGATGTATAGTACAAAACCGTAATATCCATCCCTTTGGAACAATAAGCTCAGAGAAAAGAATTTCTAAACAAGATTCCAAAAATGAGATAGTAATTCCAAAGCATATTTTGAAAGGACATTTTCCCAGAAACTGGGTGTTAGTATTTGACATGTTCTAATGCAACAATATCACAAAAGAGTTAACAAGTAGTTGTATTATTACTGATTCACATCCATGATTTGAGATATAAGATAGTGGTAACTGGATTGAACAGATCACACACATAGACTTAATTAATCAAGGGGTGAGCAATACATGAGTCTCTGTTATACTAGGTTTCCTTCCAACCCAAAATCCAGTGAGTCTCTATGGGCAAAGAAGGTTTTGCTAGTGCATCTTGCCACTTTTTCCTTCTCTTCCACATGGTCTCTATACCAACCCTCTGGTACAACTCACCCTCGAGTTAATTTTCCCAATACTTTTGCTGTAGTAATTGCATCAGTAATTTTATCAGAAGGTGCAGGGGTGCCATTAAGACTGACATCTTTCCTACTCCTCTCCTTCAGCTAGGACTTCCCAGGGAATATTTTCCTTCTGCCTTCTTCTGCATCAATTGGCTGACTTGGTCATGTCCTGGGATGCAAGCTGATGATGCTATTTTACCTTATTCCTTCAGCACTGGCTGGCCAAAGCTTATCAGCATGCCCGAGGGAGCCTCTGGCCCACGACTGCATTCTGCCCAAGGACCCCTTGATACCCATTGGAGGTTCAAGGCCATTCAAATTGGATGCCATTCTTGCTTTGGTGAATTAGATGGCATCCAGTGCCCTGAATTACTATTACTTTATGGCTATATAACATAAGAATTAGAATTGTTCTTTTCAACTGTCTGCAAATTCTACTGTCTGCAAATTCCTTTGCCCTTTAACCAAATCTGCACTCATTTTTGGGATCATAAAGTGATCTGTTATTGGCTGCATTTAAGACAGAGAGAGAGGATCCACTGCTAATGCCTCCAAAAGACATACCTTTTGAACCCGCCATTTGTTTCAATTTGCTGATAAAACTATTTTGCACTTGATAGATGGACCGCAAAGCAAACATTACCATGGAGATAAGACTATTTGGAATTGAAGGAAACCTAATTGCCAGATATGTGTTTCATTAATGAGTCTGATAACCTTTTGTCCAGCAGGAGATTTTCACAAGAACACAGATAAAGTCTCCACTAATCAGTGAATCACTATAGGATATCTTGCCTTATTTCTCACTGTCTTGTGGAAAGATAGAAAAGTCATATGATGTATATAATCTTGTTTTCACACAATTCATCTTGCAAACAAAGGGAACGATGCTATACTTTTCCCAAAGATATAGCTTTACAGAAACAAAACATCGATAGGGCAGTTACTAATTTCACTCAGCACTAATTAAAAGGATCATAATTTCTGTCCACTATATTCAAATCATGTCATTATTCTTAGAATAGAGAGTCGCTGATTTTATTTTCAATCCATTGATTACATAGAAAGTAACAATTGATTATTGAATTGAATTTTTATGAAATTTATGAAAACCATTATGATTGCTTTTTATTAGAGACTGATACATATCTCTGTCACTTAATATGGTCCAACTCAAGCATCTAATGAATGCAGATGGTTTCCTGAATACATTCAAAGTTGTCTTGTCAGTGATACTGTTGATGCCTTCAGTGAACTGTTGAAATGGAAATTGCTTAGGTCCTTAAATGCTATTACTTCTAAATGGTCCTTACCATTTAGGTAAGGTAAAATTTTCCATGCCTTACTAAGATCTAGGAGAGATTAAGAAGACAAGACTAGACAATAGTTATCCAGGACTATTGTGTCCAACTGTGGTTTCTTGAGAGAGGATATACCAAACCTTCTTCCAGGCTAAAGAGACTAATCCTTCATTCCAAAAATGGACACAACTGCATCAATCCAATTTCAAGTCATTTCACAGGCACCTTTAACTATCCAAGAAGGACCTGGAACTAACAATAAATGGCTGAGCTAATAAAAAAGAGAATTTTGTTGCAACATCAAACTCAAGTTGACTTGTGATGAATATTTGCCTTATCAAAATGTTCAATCTCTCTCTCTCTCGCCATTAATCTATCTCTGTTTCTTTCTGTCTTTCTATCACCTTCTGGAAAAAAAATCCAAGATGAAAATGGTCATCAGATACACAAGGAATTGGTTATAAACGTCCAATGACGTTCAAGAAAGCACATTATGATGCAGCATATTTGCAAAGAAAAAAAGAGAGATGCCCAGCTTTGCATTCTTCTATTATATTCAACTTTTGTAAGAATAAGAGAAAGGAATAAACATGATTTTAAACATTTTTATTTGCAACAGTACTACATGGTGTCTTACAGAAATCAATGGAAAATCTCTAAAAATTTCTTCTGATGAATGCATTATACATAAGGGGAAAGAAGATGTTCAACAGATGTTAACAAATGGTTTTCCTCTGAGGTAAAGTTAAAGTAGATCTAGAAATGTACTGCAAAACAGTCATTTTCATCTTTCTTCTATTAAAAAATAAACATGTGAGAACACAAAATCAAACAAATCAAAGTAGAAAGTAAACCTCTTTGCAAAGAAGGTGCCCAGTACATTATTCAATCATAGATTTAATCAGACAATTGAATGACAACAATGAATCAAAGTACATTAATAATCAAGAAACAACTGGAAACAGGACAGAATGGGATGTTATTCCCTGGTTTAAAGTTTAAAGTGACAAGCTTAGTGCTAGTGATGAATGGATTCCTGTAGATATATTTCCTATCTACAATACTTGTATAGTGCAGGCTTCTGTATTGTTTTTCTTCTAGATTATGGTAGAAAGCAATAATCTAACAATAGATGAGTTAAGCATAGGTTGTCTTATTTCAAGAAAAGACTTGCGGTTTGTATAGAGCAAATTTCCTTATGATCTCTTAATAACAGTTGTAATTCTCTCTCTCATATATATGTATTATTTGTTATTGGAAACCAATAACAACCATCATCAATGAACTGTCTGTTAGTCCGCACCATGCTACAATATCTATGAATATTTCAAATTCTGTGTTTGTGTTTCAATAAAAACTTAGTTTAGCAAGATTTCACTATTGACTATACAGTACATCAATATTTCAGGGTTGAAATGTCCTTTTGAATGATGTCATCTTTTTACTTAAGTAAAAAACAAACAACATTTACATGGTACAAAAGAGATAGCTTTTTTGCATTTTTCTTTTGATGCACATTTGCAACAGAGATGCTGACAACGACCACAACATGGATGAATATTTTGGGCTGGGAAAAGGCTTGTGCAGGCCCAGGCCATCTTCACCTTTCACAAACATATAATGATCAAGTTAAAATAAAATGATTTGTGGGTTGGATAAAAACAGGCTGAGGAAAGGGGAAATGAAGAAAAACAAACTGACTTTAACAAAAATGTTAATTTTTATTTTGGGCACAACTACTTTCTGCTTTAATTGGACTCAAATTCTCTTTAGTTCCTCTTTCACATCACCAATCATATCTTCTGTAAAATCCACATGGAGTCTTTTATTGAAACAAGGTTGCACACCAAAAAAGTACAGAGAGGAAATGACTGGAAAAGTACATTAGATCTGCACCGATATTAAAGCCTATAGTTCAACTGACTGTTTCACACACATTTTGATTCAGTACCTATGTTGAAAAAAACCAACTGGAAATATCAAGTTCAGTTTCAATATCACCAAATCACCAGTTTTCATCTACTCTTGTAAAATGCTTTAATAATTCAAATGCATTAAATATAACTCCAGGCTTAGATAATCAAAGGAGAAAACACAAGCATATTGATATTTTGATTTTAAAAAACAAAATCTGCATAATCCTTGAAACAAGTCATCATTTGAATTATTTAACTCTTCTTTTTTAGTGCTAAACCACTAAAGTTCAATATAGTGTAATCTGCATAGGAACATCAGGAAAACATATTTGACCTGTATAACAATTCTCTGTAGGGCAAAAATATATAGATTCTTTATGCAAATCATGTGCGAAGAATAGAAACCAAACACTGCACTTTTCTTACATAAATATATTAAAAAAAACAGTTTTAAAAAACTTGCTTCTGTGGTGTGTAAACAGCTTTTATTAAATTAGGAAATGGGTATGAAATGTGACTTTTCTCCAAAAAATGTAAAGTATGTGATAAGAGTTGCATTATAAAAGCAAGATTGTATGATTATGGGTTCTCCATCAACCTAGCTAGTTTCAGGCAACAAAATTGTAGCTGGGAAGCGCACTTCAGCTTTATCCCACTAACTATAAGCATGTGAAAACAAAACCAAACAAACGTGATACAAGAACCACAAAATGGGGGTTTCCACTCTTCCGAAACACCATCATTTACTACCTTCCCTACAGTGTGATGTCATGGTGAAAAAAAAAAACCCAAAACAACTCCTAACATTTATATTTACAAAACAAAAGAAAACCTGGCAATTTTCATTTCGGACTTGTTAAAGCCATTTCCCCTTAAACACTGAAAGAGTTTTAACAGTTAAGATTTTTATTTTTAAATTTCAAGTTATAAAATAAAAATCCCATTTGAATTTTTCCGATGTACAAAAAGTGATAAAGATGAATCATTTGATCGCAGAATAAGTTCATTATTTCAAAATTCATGCCATCTCCATCCTGTTATTATTAAAGTCCAACCCAATCAAATCCAGATGTAGAAGTATTTGGCAAACAGTTTTTTTTTCTCTTCAAAAATGGCACAGAGAGAAGAAAAAAAAAACACTTGTCTGCATAGCATCACAGCAGCAAGGTATCAAAGAAATAAAAAATATCCTTTACTGATCTTTGTTTTAAGAGTTCCCTAGGAAATAACGCAGAGTTTGTTTTTCCATCAAAAGATCTGATGTCCTTCTCTACTCATAGCAGTAGTATTCAAAACAGAAAAAAGCAGCATTTCATCTCTTCTTTGATGTATTGAAAATCAAAAGGTCCATTTGGCAACATTTTCAATCAAAACTGATGATTGGTGGAATGGGATTCCATGACTTCAAGTTAAGAATTATTTTCACAGGAGGCATTCTACTGCTAGTGTCTGTCACCAGTTTTTAAGTAATTGGGGGG
>JANHFM010006581.1:42460-52647 GCA_032468115.1 Grayia smithii
GTATAAGACGACCCCCCACTTATCTGAAGATTTTAATGGGTTAAAAAGTCGTCTTATACGCCAGAATTTACGGTACTCTAAAGCTAGGCTTCTAGATGTATTAGATTTGAGCTTCCATAATTGTTAGAGCTTTGCTCAGTTTGGAATTATGGAAAAGTCCAATGCATCTAGAAGGTATCAAGCTTTCTAATATACAACAGTTACATTTTTGATTCCCATCCAGTTTTAGTCATTTGTTCATAGAAGCAATGATGATTCTGGAGAACTTGAAAGTTATTCACAATTTTTTTAGATTATATCTAGCATTTGATTTTTTTTCCCTGATGCAATGCAAATACTTTTTTTTTTTTTGGTATAGCTGTATAAATCCCATTTGCTTACTCTTTAAGAATTTCTATTAATGCTAAAATACTACTTCTCATTTTGAGTAAACATGTACTTCGATTTTTAGACTGTAAACTAAATAACCAGTGAGTAAGCAAAAGGGTAGCAAATTCTGCATTTCACACACATTTTAAAATAAGGGACAAGATACTCTTATTAATCAGATTTTGCTTCATTAAGTAGTCTTCTACTCTTTTCTGGGATAGACTCAATTTTATCCCCTAGAACAAGATTTTAGACAATGATTTGAACTTGAGAGCTCCAGGAGAACTTGATGGTGTTCCATGATTGACTAAAGGAAGGAAATGTTCACTTAAACACAATCAATCTTCTTTTACTAACATTTTGTCTCTTGATGAGGGGTCCAGAAAATTTTCTTTTTAACAAACAGATTCGATAACTTGAAAATAATTGGAAATCCCTGCCCTGGAACAAAGATTTTGCCATTCTCCTGCCCCCTATAAAAGAACCAATTAATTGTTCTTCATGCAAACAGTTCTTGATTCGTAGGTGTGAAAATCAAGTAGGAACTGTCAAATGTTATTGTTCAGAATGTTGATGAAGAATGTTAATATATAGATGGAAACAATATGTTGTAACAGAAAATGCTTCCAGCAGATCAGCATTGGAAAATGTTATTAAAAATCAATATTGAAAAATTAGGAAATGACACTATAATTATGTTTGACATTTTTACCAATGTGCAAAATTAAAGTTTTCCATAAGTAAAAATTGGTAAAAAGAAAACCCCATAAAATAGAAAAACCATATTAATACTAACCAATTTGTTCAGTAGATCTGTGTTACAGTAAATGCAGATTCAGATAAGACACTGGAGGAAAATATTAAACAAAATTGAGCATGGAAAATTATTCCAGAATATCAGTTGATTTTTATGTTCAAAATGTAATATTCTACATAGCTTTTGTATTAAACAAATATCCTAAGGAATCTCTGCTATTATGAGCCTTGCTATTTTCCACTGTCATATCTATTTTGCAGAAATAAGAACATGTCTTATTTTTTTCAAATGTTCTGTCTCCCTCCATGTTTTCCTAAGATTAAGAGTTCCAAAGGATAATTCAAAACTTCTATATAGGTTGGCTTTCAAACTAGTGAACATATTGCATTCTGTATTATTCTTCTAAGGAAATTTTACTTAAGCAACCTAAAATGATTAATGGATGTAATGTAACTGATCTGCTTATACCACTACTCTATTAAGATAAAGGAGAAGTATACTATACAACAGATGGATTTTTCTTCCTAATGTAACAAGAATGGCAGGAAAAAAAATGTATTATGAATTTAAAGTTTTCCAAAGGATTGTTTGTCCATGTTTATGCAGCATATTTAGTGGAATATTCTCCTTCTGCCTGGCTGATCAAAACGCTGAAAATAAGCTGACAAAATAAGTCTTCTATTTCCTGATCACCCACTCAGAAGGAAAGCCCTGTATAAATATTTAATAGCAGATAAGGAAGCTCAAGGGAATAGCACTTCTGTCCTAAGAAAAAAGAATCTTTTTATACTCTGTATTTTTCTAAAGAGCTTGATGCAAGAGGAACGGAGAGGTGTGACAGCCCTTTTCTATCTTTTGGTGGTAAAGGGGTTTTCCTTTATGTAGTGATTAATTATGTATTTTTATAGATGCAGAAGTGGGCAATTGGAGAGGTTGCAGAGACAGAGATGGGGAAAATGCACTAGAACCATTAAAAAAATTAAAGCTTCTTTTTGAAGGGAAGAAAGACTGGAGAACTTTGAAACTTTGGAAGAGTATTACTTTATGATTAACTATATTTGACCAGTACAACTCCTTTAACAGGTTGTTTACAAGACTGAGTAAAGTAAAAGAATAGGTTCACTCCTACAGATGACAAGTAAGAAAAAAGTAGGTCTAAAACTATAACATCATAGATTTTATCTTTTTTCTGTGCCCAGTAGCAATTTTAGCTGTAGCTAAATGAAAAAATATTGGGGAGAGAGACTAATTGTGGCCTTACGTTGAAAATCCTGACACGATCTGACACACAAAGTGTGAAAATGTCTGATGTTATAAAATTCTTTCTCTGGCTTGAACGACAAAAGAAAAAAATACAGCATATTTTTATGATGGCTATAAAATATGCAGAAATAATTTTAGAGGAAACAAGAAGATATTAAGGACTAAGAAAAGCATACAATTGTTTTATAGTGGTCCATTATATTTCAATTTGAATCAGAAACTGATAACGTTATCCAAGAAGGAGCTCTTGTAATTTCAATGCAGGTACTCAGATAATGTTCCCAGTTTTTGCTTTGAAAAATAAATCAAGAGGAAATTTTTCATTTATGAGCAGATTGCAGATTTGGCTGTGAGAAATCTTCAAAAAACATAGCTGTGGATTTCAAGTTGAAAAACTTTTCTTTAAGACTATTAAGTAGAGAAGAGTAAAATAATCCAAGAACTGAAAATTGATAAGGCACTCAATTACTAGCAAAATCCAAAGATTTTAAAGAAATCTTTTACTAAAGAAAAAAGAATTGAAGAAAAGAAAAAGAAATGCTTATAACATTGAAAGTTCATGAAATCAAGGATTATCAGGTAAAAAAAGAAAGGGTCTAAACAACATTGCAAACAACAATGTGGAGACAAAATTTAAAGCCAAATGGGGAATGACAGTACATTCTAGAATATAAATAGACTTGCTAGCTAGTTTGATCTAGCTCAGGGGTCCCCAACCTTGGCAACTTTAAGACTTGTGGACTTCAACTCCCAGAATTCCTCAGCCAACTTTGTTACCGGTTGCTACTGGATCAGGCAAACCGGTAGCGGTGGTGGTGGGAGGCTCTGCCCACCCACCTGGACACTTCTGTGCATGTGCAGAAGGGTTGCGTGCACGCCTATGCCCACAAGCAAACCGGTAGCGCCGGGTTTTGAAGCCCACTACTGGTAATCGTTCAATAGTGGGCAATTTTAAAATCAGTCATGCCATGGTAGACAAAAGTAAATTAGTCCACCTGCTTGATCACTTTGAAGATTTATAGCAATATAAAGCTAGTCATTGTTGGCATTGGCACTGTATTATTTAAAAACAGAGAAAAGTGATGAGCTGACAGGGTTATTAATAATTGTGCAAAGCAACGAAAATGGAATAAAAATGTTTCAGATGTGGTTGCATTTTTATCAATTTCAGCAGAACAACAAGCTGACTTGAATCATTGTTATTTTTCCTTTTTTCCCCTTCCTGTCCATCCTGAATGGCTGTGGTCTTTAATAAATAAAATTCAAGGCTAAAGTTTAAGAATATGCTGTTTAGGATAGCCTGGTGTACTCACCTATTGTGATTGGTGAAACACATTAGCAATAACCCCACCCACATTCTTAAGTCTGGAAATCACTATACTTTAATGCACTAAAAATAAGTCCTTTACTTTTACGGATTTGCTTCATACGTTTTATACAGAGAGAGGAATAGTAAATCACACCACATTTAATCTTGTTCAATTCACCATGTATGAAGTATATATATATTTTAATATGGCAATAGCAGAACTGAAATTAGATGGGTATGTTCAGCACTCACAAGCACTGCACCTTTACAATCATTCAGACAAAACACATGCCAGTATAAAAATAGCTACAGTCAGTTTAAAAAAAGTCTATCAACATGCAAAGTGAGCCATTAATGATTACAACAAATGTCACCTTAAATTTGGTAATGGAAAATGTATAATTAAACAATAGTTGGGAATGATAGCAAGACTGCTGCATGAATTAACAACCTATATATATATATATCAATAACAATTTTGAATCAAACTGTTAGTAAATTTTTCAAGAGATTATTGATAAGCTATGGAGTGGAAAGGCATATTTCAATTTTGATTATGTCATTTTAACCAACAGTTGATAAATGTATAGAATATTTATAACTCATCATGAATACCAGAAATTGGAGATTGACACTAACAAATGCATGATTTCCTCCCTGGTTAATGGTCACAATCTCCAGTTTCACTTTGATACGTATTTCCCTTTCTATTATACTATAATTTCAAAAGCCAGTATTTTGACATCACCTGCAAATGGAATTATGGTGTGAGAAGTAGTGAAGTAAAAACAAAAAATGAAATTCTGCACACATAGCATCCAAGAAAATGAAGACAGGCAATAGTGAAAGGGAATGGCTGAAAAGTACGTGAGTGAAAGAGACAGAGAGAAGGACAGATACCTACCCCAACCTGCGCTATCTAGCTATCGCCCTGTGGACTTACAGTATCACCAATAGGTTCACCAAATGGATCACTGTTGGATGAGGCCTGAGATCCATCAGGCTAGAATATAAGAACATAACACCTTTTTTTTTCAACAGCAGAAAGGAAAACAACATCAGAGGTTATTTTCATGCCATCAATGCATTTCGTCAAAGTTTACCCACTGTGGTTTGAAAGGCCAAAATGAATTGAATACCCATGACCCTGATTTTATGGGATTATTCAGTCCTCATGATCGTATTGCTAGGAAAATGTGCACAATTTATTTTAGGAATGGACGGGGAAAGCCTATCACAGCCCTCGAGAATTAAAATCATGACCAAAACTTCCCCCAGGGAAATCCCTCCCCAAATGCAGAAAGTTGATGGGAATTTTTTTAAAAAAAATGTTTAAAAATAAGGTACTTCTAAAAAAAAAATTAGAAACTGCCATCCTGAATATAAAACCAATTTACAAGTAACGTTTTAGTCCAGTCCATGTTTGTGGATAACACTAGCATTGTAAATAGTGTGAAGTTAAACCACTGAAGGCAGATGGCTATTAAGGGAAATTTAATTTGTAGACAAAAAAAAACCAATTCTTTAAAGAAATGGGTTTTTGAACAGAGTCACTCTGTTGTTTTGTTATTCTGATTTATTACATTATTTTATATAAACATAATATATATTTTCAAATGATCTTCCCATTTTTTGTACAATTTTATGATGTTAAATTAGTTTGTAATTATATGTACCCCCTTTTCCTGAGCATTATCCTTTTCAATTTTTAATACATTCTTATTGAATGCAAATTAAGTATGGCTGCCAACTAATTCCTTTCCTTGTTCAAGCACAGAAGGAGGAGTATTAAGAGAGGAATTAAGCCATAGAGGTCACCCAAAACTTTCTCTGTGCAACTGAAATACTTCATTTTGCATTCAAATCCTATTTCCTTCTCTATTTAAGAAAACTATGATAAGGTCTAGGTAGTGCTGTGGATTTTAAGTTTGGCTCAATAGATAGAACTGACAGATAATCTGGATTGCAGAACAAAGGAAGGCACAAAAAATGACAGCCATTTGATGAGAGGAAAGATATACGATTTTTGCTGCCAACCAGTGGTCCCCCAGATTTATACAAGCCAGATCTCATAGCCCAACTTAGACAAGAATTAACTTAAAATGTCACCATACTTTTAAGTGGAAGGGTACAATGTTTTGCAAGTTTCCTATGGCTTTTTTGCCCTTACAATGGTACCTCAGTACTCGCCTGCTTCAAAACTTGTCGAATTTGGTACTCAATGCATTTTGATGTAAAAATGTTGTCCCAGTATTCATTGTTTGTTTGGTACACTGTGATAGGAAGAGATGGATGACAATGGACAGGAAGTCAGCCATATCGGGAAGGTTGTTGAAAAAGCAAGCAAGCAGGGGATAGCTGTAGAGGATGGATAGGAAGTCAGCCATGCTGGAATATCGCTGACATAGGAAAAAGGACAGACAGGAATTCCTTCCTGGTTGGAAAAGGGGTCATGTGGTAAGTCATGGTTTGTTTGGTACTTCTTTTTAGTTCTCGTCGCACCTCCTAGAACCAATTAATGATGAGTACTGAGGTAGCACTGTATATCTTTTTGTTTTTACCAGCTAGGACCCATACATTTAAAGGGACTCTATATCCTTTCATATTACCCTCTTTCTATACTTCTTGAATCTTATCTCTTTCAGGGGTTAGCAAGAGAACTGAACCAAGAAGATCCAGTTTAGTAGAAACCAATAAAAAGAAGAAACACCCCAATCAACTGTAAAAACTGACATTTTGTAGATGCAAATGCAGTGCCTTCAGTTTTAACTCTTCTATAATAAGCACACCACTCTGGTGAATCTGATGTAACAGCAGAAAAGTTGTGGCAAGAAAAGTTGTAAAATGGGGCAAAACTCAGTTAACAAATGTCTCACTCAGCAGCATAAATTTTGGGCTAAATTGTGGTCATAAGTCAAGGACTGCCTGTATAAGACTCTGGTGTACTTGATTAGTACACATCAGGACTGATCAGAAATCTGTACACCATACCCCACAAATGTTATTAGTGGTGAATAACCAAGAGAATAGCGAAAGAACTTTAAGTGGCAGTGGGAGGAGAGGGAAAGGAAGTGGGAAGGTTAAACAATTTCTCTAAATTTAAGCATGCATATTTCTCTTAAAAGTTAAAAGTACAAATCTATGAATTACGTTAACGGTTCAGCCAAAATAAATGAGTGAGTACATCAATAAACGGGAGCTGGGTAACTTACTGCTTCTTGCTCTTCACTTTTGCTTGGACTTTCGAAGCCCTCTTCAAAGAGGTCATCTGCAGCAGCGTCACTGGTATGAGATGCCGAGGATTTAGATGGAGAACTCTGTCTAGGAGCAGGAGTTGGGGCTAACAAAACCAATCAATCAAACAAATAAATAACAAAAATTAGTGCTGTGGATTCTAAATGTCGCTTGGTAACCTCTTGAACTGTTGTGAGAAAAATGGGGTGATCTGTCAACTTAAGTGATGCTGTGTGATGAAACATATGTGGCTATGTCAAGTTGGCTTAATTGAAAGTTAAGATTCTCCTTAATAAAGTGCTTAGAGACCACTTGCTTAAATACTTTAAAACAAATAGGATTTAAAATGTGACATTAATTGTATTGCCTCAGCAAAAATCATACATGTTTCACCCTTCATTTGACAAAGGACTTTGTTGATAAAGAACTGACAGTATATAACTGGGGGGAAGGAGAGAAGCACACCTGGTTGCTGCACACCCAGTTTGATTCTAACGTTTAAAAAGTACAATATATATTATTTTAGTATTTAAAGTTTTCTACACATCTTCAATATTACTGCTGTTGTTGACGATACCAACACTGATTGAGATACCTCTATAATTAGGGTAATGATATGCAATTATATATCTCTATCTCTACTCAGACAGATGATGCTGTGGCAGTGCTGGCCGAGTGCCTGGAGACTATAAGGTCTGGATAGAGAAGGAACTGTCTTCAGTGAATCCTGGCAAGATGGAGTAGCTTTGGGTTTATGTACCCCAGGCCTAGATCATATTTCATCTTCAACACTGGATGGGTGGCACTTTCCTGGACCGAGTTGATGTGCAATTTGGAGGCCCTCCAAGATTCATGATTCCTGCTTACGCAGGAGTTGGCTAGGGGGATCTTTGCATAGATTTGTCTGATGTTCTAATTACATTCTTTCCTAGATTGTGAATCTTTCCTCATGGTCATTCCTGCCTTAGTCACTTTCCATTTGGATTACTTTAATGCACTCTACATGGGGCTACCTTTGAAGGCCACCCGGAAGATACAACCAGACCAGAATGGAGCAGCAGACACAGTGCTGGGTGTCCCCAGATTTACTCACATAACACCTTTGTTGTGCAAGCTGCATTGGCTATCGGTTTTCTTTAGGGAGGTGCTGGTCATCTTTAAAGCCCAAGATCAGATTTTCTGCAGGATCACCTCTCTCTAAGAACATCTATCCATCCTACCAGATCAGACAGTATGAACACACTCCTAGTCCCATCCCTTAAACATTGCCATCTTATGGAGCTAGGAAGTGTGCTTTTCCATACTTGCACTATGGAACATTCTTCATCCTGAAGTATCCTCCCAACTTTCTGAAAAGCACTGAAAACCCGGATATTCACCAAGCACTGAGATAGACTAAGGTAAGTGAGATGATTTTATAAAGAACTGTGTATCAGAAACTTAACTTTGGTCCAGGAGTTTAATATTTATGGTTTTAATATATTTATGTGTTATGTCAGTTTATTATTGATATTGTTTTAATTAGTGATTGGAAGCCACCCAGAGTTTTATATATGATGGACAGCCATGTGTGAATTTGAAATAACTAAATAATATTGTGAAAGAAATCAAATCTAAAATCAACAATATTGCTTTTGACTATTTTGATAGGCAACTGTTGCAAGAGATGTTCAAAGTACATACAGTACCACATGGATATCATTTTTTTCACCTGCAATTCGTCATACGTGGATTGATTCACATAACATGTTTTTGCAATAATGTTATCACAATAATTAAGTAAGGCTAGAGATTCCGAATTCAAAACCAGAAAATTATCACTACATCAAGGATAGCTACTATTGGAAGAAAAAAAAAAGTATTGAATTGCTACTGAATACAAATCTAGTTTTGGTTCTTATGCCTCTTTAAGATAGCATTACATTGTTATTCAAAGTGAAATTCATCAAAGCAGAATGTACAGATTTCCATAAATCTGACATGGTTATTTGAAGTTCATGTTTTTCCACTTTCAAACAGAATGCATGTGGCACAGAAAAGAGAAACAAGACTAGAGCAGAAACACTGAGATACTCACGTGAATTTGTTGATGGTGTTGTAGATGTCACAGGTGTCAGATTTAACTGAGAGATATCAAAGTCATCACAATCATCTGCTTCCTGTGCCATTCCAACTTTGTTAAAGTAACTGGAGAAGGCCTCTGAGGTACAACTGAGGGAAGGCTGATCTGGTTTTCGTGATGGTACTGGAGGTGCCTGAGCCATCTGGAAATCTTTAAACATTTCTTTTCCAGCTTGCTGCCTTGGGCTATCTGTCTGTGGACTTGATCTAGTGGAATCACTGGTAGGTGGAACAGTAGCAGTGGGAACAATGGTACCTTGAAACATGGCTGCTTGTAAAGGCAAAACAGTTTGTGTTGGCATGAAGGCAGCGGGTTGAAACTGACCAGCTACAGATGGCCATGGTTGCTGGGTGGGAGGAAACATCCCAGGTTGTCCCCATGCAATTGACTGTCCTCCTTGCATCACCTGAGCAACTGGAGGCTGAGCACCCATGGCCAGTTGTTGTTGAACAAGTGGTTGCTGTCCCCAGAAGGAAGGCAGGACAGCTCCCATTGCAACATAACCTTGGGAAAGAAAAGAGAGTGGGCAGTGAGGACAATTGCAGATCAGGAATGGTAAAAACAGAGCAATGGAAACAAAATACAAATTGACCAGATACCCCTTGAGCAGTGACTTCATGTGCTTCACAGATACACTACTACTACTAGACTGATGAACAAAATTAGAAGAAAGATCAAATTGAGAAGGCTAGTACAAAACTATATTGGTTTTAACAAAACTATATTTCCTGTAGCAGGACAAGAGTGAACCAGTTCTATTTTTTTTCATGAGAATCTAGGTGATCAGAATTTCTCTCGTTCAGAGTACTTGAGATATTCACCCACTTCCCATCTCAATTATCCCCCCTGTCACAGATCATAGCAATTTGCACTGTGCTTGCAGTGTTTGTAGCTTGATTTTCAATTATAAAAACACCCCCGAAGCTTGCTTTATTCTTTTTTTTATAATTTCCACTTATATCCCACCCTTCTCCGGAGACTCAGGGCGGCTTACAATTTCAAGCACATTCAATGTGCTTAGCAAATTCCTTCATTCCTTGCATATGCCTGCTTATTTGGGGGTTTTTGCCCCCCCCCCCAGCGGCATTTTTACAAATTTTTACAAAGCTTATTGCCCCCAACAATCTGGGTCC
>JANHFM010006581.1:52747-67091 GCA_032468115.1 Grayia smithii
CTGGGAACAACTGATTGGGGGTATTCCAGGAGGCAGATCCACCCCAGTCAGCTTTTTTCTTATTTTCCTCCCCAAAACTAAGGTGCGTCTTAAAGTCTGGTGCATTTTATACTCTGAAAAATACGGTATATTTATATTTGCACATGTTTTTGGACATCATTTTATTTACAGATTTCGATTGTGTTCTGAAGTTTTACTGTATTTTATGATGGCTGGGTTTTATCAATGCTTTTGATTTATATTGTCAACTGCAATGAGCTGTCTTGGCTAGCTGAATGTCTGGGTTATAAATTCAATATGGTAAACATTATTTATTGTTTTAGGCTTTCAAAGCAAGGATAAGCTCTATTCCCACCATTAAGAAATTCCTAGAACCCGGAAGCCCAAGAAAACCCATCGCTGATGATGCTTACGTGGCTGTTGTGCTGAAGGTTCTTCAGTTGAAGTTCTAGTAACATCATGTCTGCTTGCCAGAACATCAGATAATCAGACCCAGCACAAGCCAACAAGATTTCCATCAGGCAACAAGGAACGCATCCCAATCTTTATAAGATGTCTCAAAGGATTCCTTTTATGACTTAACCTCAGATGGTGGTACATCTCCTACCCTGGTTTATATGCAATGATATTTGGGCACAGAGCATCCGCACAGCTGTTTATCATGGCACAGTGCTGCCAGATGTGCATACTCCTCATCTGGGTGATAATTCAAAATCCTCTGTTTGTTTCCTAAAAGCAAAATATTATCTGCTGGGATCAAAAACAATAAATGGCTTACTCTTTGGTGCAAATAGTTAAAGTGTATTAAGTTCTTGCATTCAAACAATTTGACATAAAGAAGTTTTTTCTTTCTCCCAGAAAATGACCATTAATTCATCCATCCATCCATCCATCCATCATCCATCCATCCATCCATTCATTCATTCATTCATTCATTCATTCATTTATCCATCCATTCATGTATGTTGCTTACAGACATAGAATCATAGGATTGGAAGAAGCCATTGCATTCAGTACTATAATTCAAATGGTTTGTTTAAATTCATCCACCAAACAACTCCGGTGGATTCTGGAGTTCAAACTTTCTTGAAAGATGGCTATGGGATCTCTGCATAAACATACCTAAAGTGGAAGTGATTTTGCTGTTAAACAGCTCTTATTTTTGGAAACTTTTTCTAGACCTTCAACTAGAATCTTCTACCTGTAGATAAATGTGGGTGTGAGTGTATATAAAGTTATTTGATTCCAAAGCTCATCAGCCCAGTTGACATAAATAGTAATTAGAACTGAATGGGAGCTATGCTTCATCTGTGAAAGGCCATGGGTTATCCACCATTGTTTTGAAAAGGTTTTATCCCAATTTAACTCTTAAAGCAAAGATAACGTCTGCTCAAAGTTACTGTTTCTGCTGTTCTTAAAATCAGAGCAAATTAGTCTTGATCTTAAATCTGGTAAGTCTAAGAGACATTGATTATCATTTATTACTAGCTTAAAAACGAGTATTTACCAAACCAAATTCCTGTCAGGGTTTCAAGTAACACCCCCAACCAAGTAAGTAAGACTCCGAGGCAAGCAATTCCTCAAAGATCCATTTTATTAGAGATGTCATATTGGCACTTCTGGGAAAACTCGAACCTGAAAGTTCCCAGGTTTTCCCCACCAAAAAGAAAGTTAAAGTCCCTTCCCCTGCAACCACATGTCCATCACATGGTCCAATCAATCCACCATCCCAAATGGAGATGCCTCCCAGTCACGCTACTACAGGTGCAGGCTGAATGTCCTTGATTCTCAGAGAAAAGAATGTTGTTACAGCTAAATAACTCTACGAACTCCATGCAACCCCTCCTCCCACTTTCCCACAGCACTACATATGGCAGCCCTAGCTTTGACAATTCCATCACAAAATTAATTTAATTGCATTTAACAATGTGATTCAAACCTGGTTGCAACTAATCATTTCAAAACTTTGTGGGGCTGTTCAGTATCCATAGCAGATTGATATCACTAGTAGGCATTCCTAGGTACCTGTTAGCCAGGTATTTGCATGGAAAAAATTACATGGAGGCCTTCCAATATTCTATGGACTTCAAGGACTGGATAAATATCTATCTCCAAAACCCAGAAAGACATGTTGGGACTCTTCTAAGCAGTTTCCTTTCTTAATCACCTATAGACAACAATCTTGCCAAACTAAACTGATTACTTGCACCATAAAACATATACCCTGGGAACTGTTAGGGAGGACCCGTCTTCACTCTCTTTCTCCCACACAAACTATCTAAACTGCACTGTCTCTTGGACCTTTGGAATGCCCTCCCTCCCTCCTGGAAATCCATCACAAATTTAATTTTCCATATTGTCCAATGTAGAAATTTTCCACACTGCAGTTTTAAATTGCCCAACTCTTGTGGATAAAGTACCTAGGGATGACGACAGTTTAAGAAATTCCATTCAGAATTTCCAACCCTTTCTCTGCTTCAGCTGCAGTGAAAGTCTGAGATTATGTTTGGATTGCATTTGCCACAGTTCCTGATTGCTGAATTCCTCCTCTTCTTTACCTCTCTGTCCAGTGGTGGGGTCCAACCGGTGTTACCACCGGTTCTCTTCATGCACACGCTTTGTGTGCGATTGCTGTGCGCAAGCTTGCTTCGCTCATATGCGCGCCAAACTTGCACTCCGCGCAAGCGCATTCGATTTTTGCCCAGCTGAGGCGCAGCAATTCACTCCGCCACACCTATCAGCTGGCTAAAAACCAACAAATAAAGGTAGGTATAACGCAGGGGTGGGAGAGCCCAGCTCACAGTCATGGAGAACTGGTTCGCTGATGTCACATCATCACTGCTACCGGCTCGTGCGAACCGGGCCGAACCAGGAGCAACCCACCACTGTCTCTGTCCCATGCAGGGAAAGAAAGCACCAATTGCTTTCTTTTTCCTAGGCAGATTTTTCAGGACACATGGTTTCCATTGATAGACATTTTGTATGATGCTTTTTGATTGGTTCCCTCTAATACTTTGACATTGTCCCTTCCAATAAATTTATTGGTAAACTGTAAAAATCAAAGTAAAAAGAAAAGGAGCATCTTCAGGATTTTGAGAGCCTGCCCATCCTTGCCAAAGACCAACCAGCATAGGACCTACCCCCTGGCATTTTGGTTGAGTGAGGAGGCCATTCTGTCAAATACTTTATTGTGGCTGGTGAAACAAATAGGCATTTGAGGCATGGAGCAAAACCCTAATAGGCCTGTTTACTTTTTTATTTTTTACTTAGGTTTTTTAAAAAAAATACTTTGGCCACCTAATCAGAAGAGAAGACTCCTTGGAAAAGACCCTGATGTTGGGAAAGATTGAGGGGGACAAGAGAAGGGGCAAGAGATGATTAGATAGTGTAATTGATGCAATGAACATAACTTGGGCAAATTGGAGACAGGGGAGGACGGGGAGGCCCTGGCATGCTATGGTCCATGTGGTTGCAAAGAACTGGACATGACTTACCAAATGAACAATGACAACAAAGGTCTTACGCTAGGCAAACATTTTAAGCAAACTATTTACCAAACTGACCGTCAGCCAAAGGATCCTTTTATGTAGAGGGCTTTTCTCCATGTACCTGCCTATTGACAGGAGGTTATACCTAAACCTAAGGAGGTTTAGAGGAGGTTATACCAAAAATAACAAGGTTTAAAGGCAATCATACCAAAAAACAAAACGCTATATGCCTTAAATACAGACAGTTGCATAACCAAGCTGAATCATCCGCTGTGTGAGGGCCAATTTTTCCCAATATGGATTGACTTGAAAGTCAGCTTTTCTGGGAAAAAAAGCCCTGAAATTCTTCTGTTGGCCACCGGTGAAGTTCCTCCTCCATCTGGGCTGCTCCTTATCTCTCTTCTGTCAGAAGGTGGAGCTTGGGAGCTTTATATATTGAAGGTGCATGGAATACATCACTTGCATTAAGAAGATCCTCCACTTACTGAGACTCTTCAGTACTGAGGTCAGTATTCAAAGGTAGAAACTTGAGAAGACAGTGGTGGTAGGGCCAATTCTGTAATCTTAAAGTTTATCTTCTTCTTGCTTATTGATTGGCAAAATGTTATTTAGTGGTGACTAATAAATCAGGATGGAAATGATTTCAAGATTCTTCTCTGACAGTCCAAAGGAAGTGTTGGGGGAATAAAGCAGAATTATGTGCAGCTGAAGAAGAGTTTTGTGAAAAATAAAAACTGTCATGGGTTTATGAATCTTTGAAACCAACATGTCTTAGGATAGGTGAACAAACTGTTACTCCGTTAATTCTTTTAGCAGAATTGCACTAATAGAAAGATGTTGCAACCCTATGCCTGCTTATCTATGAGGCAGGGACATTGAACTAGGTAGAATTTCCTTTGGAGTAAACATATATTTGATAGTGCTAATATTTACTTGTCACTAGTCCAAAAGTTAACCAGTTGCTTCAGGTGGAATAGAAGGTAAAACAAAAAAAAGAATAAACCATGATTTGAAATTTTAGAAAGGGAATGCTTTTCAAATAGCTATGCTGTATTGGTCTTAAATTGTTGCAGGTGAAAAAGTTTTACAATAGTGAAAAGATCATCCCAACAAGAGTGGAGGGAGATGGAAGGAATGACTATATTTTTGCTCCTACAGGGGCAGATTATACATACACTTGCTCAAGATAATATAGATTTTTTTTTTAAAAAAAGATGCTGCTATAAAATTGTTTCTTGCTAAAACCAAAGTATAAAGGAGCATTTCAAAATGTAGATTCCCCTGGCTGAGGATATCTGTATTTTCATAAGATTTACATTTATATATTTAATGTAGCAGGTGTCAGGTTTCCAAAACCAATAAAGACAAAGAGAGTTATTTCTAGGCAGTTTCCTTTATTATTCCTCATCTATAGACAGAAATCTTGCCAAATTAAAGCAACTACTTGCATCATTATAGGTATACTCTGAGAATTGCTAGGTGTCTTAGCTCTCTTTCTCCAAGCCAAACTATCTAAACTTCATTGTCTCCTATTCCTCTGGAATGCATTCTGTTGCTCCTGGGAATCCAGACTACATTCCACCACACAGGGTAATAATTTAGTAAGACCATGGCTGGAAAACCAAAGCTTCACTACTTCAAAGGAAGAGGGAGAATGGAAACCATAAGGTGGATGTTGGCTGCAGCTGGGATTGAGGTGAGTCCTCAAAGCATCTCTTACTTAATAATGTTTGTTTTGGAATCTATTGCTGTCAATGTGGATAATCTGTTTCTCTCAATTTTGAAGAAGAACATTATCATTTTCAACCAACACATCTACACTTGTAAGACCCCTATATTAGGGGCTGCCCTATCATTAAGTTATTATTATTAAAACAGCTGCCCTAGGCAAATTACATGTCAGCAGATTTATGATTTAATGTGAGGAAAATAAGATAAGAGTCCAGATTTGGTCTCTGAGCCTGTCAGTGTTTATAAGGCATTTATGATGATAAAATGGAGAACTGTGTATGGTACCCTCCCCCAAAAGAAAACGTGGAACAAGGGAAATAGACTTTAAATACATTTGGGAAAACAAATTGCATTTTTTTGCTCTCAGGAAGAGCCACTTGAAGGATTTTTTTTACTTCATTGTCAAAATAACTTGTCTAGTCTTAAATATTATGAATTAATGTGATGGAGAAACAACAGCTGATTAATTCAGATATAAACTATTTCACTATTTTAGTTCTCAGATACAAATCTGTAATGGGCAAATAAGCTACAAACATCATGATGATGACATTATGGAAATCCATATTTCCCCCCCAAAAAGTATTAAGTGATTAACTTCTACTAGTTTATCGTCATTATGTTTGTGGCTCATTTGTTGGGTTTCTACTTCATGTTAAACTATGCTTCTCTTAGCCACAATTGGCTGGGTTTTAGCCACAATTGGCTGGGTTGTCACAACTTAACACAGTGAACCCAGCTATCCAATTTCTTCTTGGAGTAGATAGTTCCTTTTCGGACAAATCTTTGCCAAGGATGACGGACCTGGGAATGAATTTGGCACTTGCAAATCATTTTGGAAGTCATGGAAATATTTTGTCTTTTCCATTTACTAGTTTGAAGAACAATACATTGAATCAAAAGAAGCTCTACAAAAGTTAAAGAATGGTGAGAATAACATTACTCTGTGTTTGTGTGCATTTGTTGTATGTAATATTCAGCAGAATTGTCTCATAAGACTTTTGATCTAAATATTAAACAAGGGACATTCAGAAATATAGGAAAAATATTGAAATTCTGAGCATGCCCTATAACAGGGATGGGGAACGATGGCCTCTTTATGACTTGTGGACTTCAAACCGGCATGGAATACTGGGACTTGGTCCAAAAAGTCATAAAAGGGCCGTCGTTCCCACTCCTGCCCTATAAAATCCATCTCTAGATCATCTGCCATGCTAAACACTGTGGAGAACCCTTCCATTAATATGTCCTTTTCCATTTACCAGATAGATGCCTGCTTTTTGATCAAGTGCCCATGGTGGAAATTGATGGGATGAAGCTGGTGCAAACGCGAGCCATTCTCAACTACATCGCAGGAAAATACAACCTCTGTGGGAAGGACCTGAAGGAGAGAGCACTGTAATGTAACATTTTATAACTGCTTCCTATACATCAAATGAGGAGGAACAGGCAGTTCCTGGCAAACTATGAGAGCTGGCGTATGTTCTGCTGACATACTATGAGTCAGCAAATTTTAGTACTCAGTCACTTCCAAGTAGGACAGAAGCCTTCTGCAAAAGGCAATATATCAACTGAGTTAGAATGAAGTTCATTTGAACAAGATCATTAGAAGTCAGGGCATTCCTTGAAACTATTTAAGCCTGGTAAATTAGGTCAGTGCTCCATTCCTAGGTTTTATGTATTTATTTGCTTCTAACATTACCTTAAAATAGTTGGTTTCCTCTCTTTTTCTCCCTTGAGTTGTTCTTCACTGAAAAGATGGCTTTTGAAGATTTTGAGGGCTGAATAGCATACCAATCTTTTTGTGTCAAGGAGTATGGTTGTAAATCACTCCTATGGTGTTAAATTGATATCCTAGCCAGGGGTGAATTCCAGCAGGTTCTGGCAGGTTCTAGAGAACCGGTAGCAGAAATGTTGAGTAGTTTGGAGAACCGGTAGCAGAAATTTTGAGTAGTTCAGAGAACCACCTGTAGTTCAAATACCACCTCTGGCTGGTCCCAGAATGGAGAGGGAATGGAGATTTTGCAATATTCTTCCCCCAGGAGTGGGGAGGGAATAGGGATTGAGACACCGCTCCTCTTGTGGTTGGGGGTCACCACAGCATGAGGAACTGTATTAAAGGGTCACGGCATTAGGAAGGTTGAGAACCACTGATCTATATCAACTTTTGATTTACAAAAATAAGATAAAAAACTTGCTGGGTACATATTGCATCTTAAGACTTTACTTCAGTAATTCCCACATTCATGCCTCAAATTCAAATATTTAAAGAATATCATTCAAATACGAGATTCTTTTTGTTTATTTTGTACCAAGTTATTCTTTGATTATGATGTTGATAACTATCACCTGCTTCTATTTTGCATAGAAAGAACAGAAAGCACAGAAATGTAAAGGGAATCTATAACTAACATCAATGTAAGAGCAGAATCCTCTAACACAATGTCTACTAGGCACAAAGATGCACCCTGATGCAACTTGAACACATATGTATTATTTATGTAATGTACAGCTATTTAGAGATTACAATAACAGTGTATATAGCAAATGGAGAAATTTAAACATCCTTTCAGTCAATACTTTGTAATACTTGCTTTGGAAGAAATAAGATTTTCCATTTTTTTTCTATAGCCAAATAATAAGTCCTTTTATTCTTGTGTTCAGAATTATCTTTCTTGTCAAGCTCTTCTGGTTTAGAAATATTCTTAGATTTTCTTGCATGCATTACATATCTATTTTCAGATATATTCAAGTTTTGAGATTGTGGAACCCATTTCAAAACCTTTTATTTTTATTTTTGTTAGTACTTTATGGCTGATTTGAATGTATGTCTAAACTATTGTAAAAGTACATAATTTGTAAGTGTTTACAGTATTTTTTTGGTCTAATTTTTATTAAGGGGTGATTGTCAGGGTTATCTTCTTTTCAGATAAATAGTCCTACCTTTTTACTTTCAAGCAACCCTGTAAATTTGGTCTACTTAAGAAACAACAACTGATTCAAAATCATCCAGATGAAGAGCGACTACAGTCAAGCATCTTGGATTATATTCCAGTATTTAAATCATAGATATTCAGCCTTTTTTTTTGTAAAATCACTGTTTATGTTGTAATTATTAATTGCCAAAATCCAAGTAAATTCAGATGTTTTTGTGTAGGAGTGTTTCAGAATTTTGCTTTTAGATTATGAGCTATGTACAGCCTAATATATGCATACTTTATGCATAAAAGTGAAATTATACCTTGACCTAGCAGTGAGTCAGTGGCAACTGTTTAAGAATTCAAAATAGCAGGAAACAAGTAAATCTAACATCTGTAAATCTTTTTCAGCTTCAAAAGTGGGGCACAATATTAACAAAATTTGCATTTTGGTCTCTGAAGAATACTGAACAATAGTTTTCATCCTTTAGTGCAATTCTTCAAAAGAAAAAGAAATAATCTTAAGGATCAAACAGTCTTCTAATAATTAAGAGTGATTTATTACTTTGATTATGAAATAAAATTCTCAAGGGTTTCCCCAAATTTGCAAAATAAGAATGATTGAAAAAAATGGCTGAGATGAGGTGAACATTCTGTCTGTGATGTTAGGTCTGCAATGGCTCATATGTTACAGATAATGATATGTGAGGAAAGAGGTATGAATCAGTACCTCATTACTAAAATTACAAATCATACAAGATCTATCTAGGGCTTCAATGTTTTGATGTGTAACACAACAACATCCCTTAGTCCCAGATTGAGCTTCAAATTTCCAGTTAAAGAGCTTGATGGAAAAGATTTACCTGAGGGTACAGCAGCAGTGCTGTAAGGTACAGAACTAAATACCTCTGTACCAGCAGGAAGTGACTGGGATGAAGATGGGATAAAGGCATCACCTGGAGTTGCAGGGGTCTATAAAACAAGAAACAATTAAAATGCCTTGATAAGCTGTCACAGGTCATATTTCATGTGCTGCTTTCATTGCCAAGAACTAGTTCCATATCCTTTCTCTAATTAAAAGAACTAGTGCATGAACAAGAAAAGCCAACAGTAGATGATGGGTGGGAGCAATAGAAGAGAGAGGGGATAAATGTGAACAAGTAACAAGGAAAGTTACCTATCATTAGAAACAGGATGACAAATGGCATCACCAAATTCTCATAAAATTTGTAGATATTTGGCAAAATCTGAAAGCGTTCTTTTGCAACTTCTAAAATATATGCAAATTCTTTCAGCACCTGTTTCTTCATAAAAGTCTAAGGCTGTGTAATTTTAGTAACTTCACAGGGGATTAGCATAAGTAATTAGGGTTTTAAAAGTAAGATAATTAGCAACATTATAGAGGAAGAAATTCAAACTGGTAAGATGACTGTAACCCTTTTTGGAATTCTGTCAAATTCAGTCTTCAGTCTTTCTCATGAATATCAAAATGTGTTATATATTGATATTAAAAAAAATGTTGACATCGGCATACAACAAATAATCCAGCAATTTTAACAGCAATACTTACAGGGGGAGAGGTTATATCAGGAGGGGTGGACATATCCCCAAACAGCTCTAGTTGGGGAACAGCCTGTAAATAATTTCAAAATAAGACAGAATTAGCCATATTTTTCTAATCCATAGAAGAGGGAAAGCAAGTTCAATTTCTCAACATTATCTATTTTAGATACTGATTGTCAGTTTTCGGGTACTAGGGGAACACGCTAAAAAAATTATGCAGTATTTTACATTTTAATGTTTAGTATCTTTTTTTCATAGAAATATATATATATATATATATTGTAGGGAAGGAATTTTCTATTCACCTAGAGCAGAAATATTAATTTGAAATCTATACAGGTAATTCTTGACTTACGGCCACAATGGAGCCCAAAACTTCTGTTACTAAGTGAGACATTTGTTAAGTGAGTTTTGCGCCATTTTACAACTTTTCTTACCACAGTTGCTAAGTGAATCAATGCAGTTGTTAAAGTTAGTAGCATAGTCGTTAAGTAAAACTGCCTTCCCCATTGTCTTTGCTTGTCAGAAAGGCACAAACATAACATGACCCTGGGGATGCTGCAACAGTTGTAAGTGTGAAAATGGTCATAAGTCACTTTTTTCAGTGCCGTTGTAACTTTGAACGGTCACTAAATGAACTGCTGTAAGTAGAGGACAATCTATATTTAACTGAATCAAACATAGAGAGAAGCCTGTGAATATCCTTGTGAAGCTTTGCACCACCACTTATACATTGATTTCTGCTCATCCTCTATAATGGTTTATCTTACTTTTTATTGTTTGAAACAGTTCATTCCATTATCAAAATATTGTCTTATTTCCCATTTTGAGCCACTGAAAACCAGCATATTAATATTACAAACCAAAGAAGCAAACAAATAAATAAAACCATCAGTAAACATAGATGGCCTTCTGTTCAACTCCAATAAAACAATTTGAAATCAGTGTAAATAAAAATAACATTTAATCGCATATCCAGAAGAGGTATGAAAGTAATAATATCTATAATTGGATTGACAAGCACTAGATTAGTCTTCAGAAACAACACCAATGAAAGATATTTAGTGTTGTCCCTTTGAAAGGAAATGAGGTACAATAATTCATATGAACCATGTTAACTGCTATGTTCGCAGTACTTTTCATCTTTACTAATATTCAAAAGTCAAACATATCTTTCAAACGTAATTCATATTTTTTTAATAGCCAGAATGTGTAAAGTAACTTAGAAACTACTGTTCAAAAAAGTGGCTTCCAAGTTTTAAGTTTGTTTTCTTATGGACACATTTTAGGAAAGCGATGCTAACTGTTGAGGCCAAGTTAACATAAATAACAGGTCTCAGAGATGAAAAAAGAATCAATTAGATCCTTTCTGTAGCATTTAAAGAACCAAACAAACAGTATTTATTTATTTTCATAACTTATGTGGTTGCCTGTTGTGTAATGATTCTAGGTAACAATTAATAAAAACAAAGATAAAAACAAAAATATCCTTCCACCCACCCACCAGACTAAACCACCTCCGAATACAAACTCTAGCCTAGTTTAATGCTTGGTTTTGGGGTGATTTTCACAGCCTTCTGGATAGCTGAAAGAATAGGGATCTATCACATTTCAAGGCTGCGGTGGCCACCAAGTCCTCCTAAGTCCCATCAGTGACAATATTTAAGGGAGAGTATCTGGAGTTTGCCCATTCCTATCTAATCTAGTAGACAACTAGCCTAACCCTGTGCCATGTAGGACTTTAAATGTGATACCCATCACTTTGAATTGCCCACAGAAAGAAACTAGGAACCAGTGCAGTTCATGCAGCTGTGATATAACTCAGGTGAACTGCAGAGCAAGCTTCATGTGCGGCTTCATTCTGGACCAGCTGCAGCTTCCAGCCCCATTAGAGAATATTGCAATGATCCAACAGAAGATAACTAAGGTTATCTGATTCTGAACAAGGCAGAAATAGTTGCAATTGGCACACAAGATGAACTTTATACAAACCTCACCCCCTTTTCCTGACTGCTATCTGCTCTTCCAGCAGGAGCCATGCACCAGATATATCTGGATGCGGTAAACTCATCCAGAGTCAAATATGTCAAGTCTACTAACCCGATGGGCAGGGACCTACAACCACTCGATCTTGCTAGAGTTAAGTTTCAGCTGGCTTCTTCCCATCCAAGAGAATGCCAGTAGCTGCTGAATTTAAAGGGAAAGTTACTAGATTTTCCAGAAAAAATTAAAATACTGCTAGTCCTTCCTTGTATAAGTACCAGATAGGATAGAGAAGGATGATCCATAGCATTATAAAAAGCTTCGTTTAATAAAGTGCCACTCATTTCTTGAGGTTGCCATTCTTGTGTAGTAAGAAGGCAGAAAACTCCTACTGCTTAAAAGGGATTTATTTCCCAATTGTTATGGGAAAATACTTCTTCAGCTTTTAGAATTCAAGTGTGCTTTGATAAAGCAGTGCTTTGGTTAATTAAATTTTTATTCTAAGAAGAATAAAAACAGCCTGTACTTTTTACAAACAGGTTACAAGTATGCTATTATACAAATTGTGGCTTCAGGGGTAAAGTAACAGTTGTGCGATGTTATGTCTGAAACTGAAACTCAGATAATCCTCACCATTATAAGAACATAATTATTGTAAAGGCAAGCATCTTGGCAAACTGAAATTTGTTATATGTTTCTCTAGTTCTGAATGATAGTTGGTGCTTCGCAAACTCAGCCTTCAGTTGAATTTGCAAATGTAGCACACCTATGTATATTATAATTATAACTGCACAGTGAATTATTTATGGAAAGATGTAAAGAAAACATGATGATACGACAAACTGATGAACTGGATGAGGAATTGCATTAGCATGCAAATAATGAAATAAAGAAAATTAATTTGACAATATAAATACATGGTCTGTTTCGACACTAATAAGTTTCTTTGCAAGTCCATATTTTATTTGAAGTAAATCAGAATATTGCCTGCTTCCATGTAAATTTAACAGAAACTATTCCTATGATAATTGCATATTGAAGTGTTTTTAATAAGAACTGGACAGTCACAAAACCAATTATTTATTGTTCATAAGACAATGTGATCCTAGTAAAGCTATAAGCCAAGCTACTAGCCCCTATGAGGATTGAGAAATGATCACTGGATCAATGGAACATCTTACATATAGGAATTGATAGGCAGAAATTCTTTCCTTGGAACACATTGCTTAATTTTAAATATTTGCAAATGTGTTTTCTTTAACCAAGAATAGCAACTTGGTATACTAGATGTTTCTAAGCTACAATTCAGACAAGTCTTTATTGGCCATGTTGGCTGGGACTAATAAATACTGAAATAGAAGGGCATCAGATTGCCTATGCCTGCTTTTAGCTTTATTTTCAGATCTTTTCATTGCTCTTATAACTATACATAAACATGAACATATTTTAAATCTTGAACCTTTCTGAATATGGATATATAATAAAATATAATTAATATAAACATTTCCCTGACTCGCATATTTGCATTTGCATAGATTTTCTAGTCCAATGTTTTGCCAATGTACATGCATATACTAAGATATATAAGTCTATGTATTAAACATTTCTAGTGCAACTCAGTAAATATCCTATGTTCCATGTAAATAGAACAATGAATTTATATGCCATATTTTAGAAACATTAATTATGTTTACTTCTTTGCCCTTTACTTGGTCATCCTCTTTTTAAGCATGAGGATATTTTTTCCTGTAAAACAAATGGAAAAATAGAGAATTTACAAAATCAGAGAATTATGAATGGTAACCCTGTTCCTGCTGAACATACAGGGTTTTGGAAACAGATTCTTCACAACTTCTAACTTGGTTTAAAATAAACCAAGTTCATTAATTCTTTGGCACATTAAATCTAATCATTTAAAACCATTAATATTTGAAGAATGGTTTGTATATATTGCATTTAAAAGCAAGGATATCTTATTAATGTAATATAAAATATGACTATGTAAACTTAAAAAAAAGAGTCTTGATTCAAAGACCAAAACACTCCTTTGAACTGAATCTTCAAATAGATTAAATAGTTTTTTTTTTAAAGAAAAAATATCCCTTTGAATAGCTCTGGAAAGATTCGAAGCCTTTGGAGATTTGCAG
This sequence comes from Grayia smithii, assembly GCA_032468115.1. Classification (NCBI taxonomy): domain Eukaryota; kingdom Metazoa; phylum Chordata; class Lepidosauria; order Squamata; family Grayiidae; genus Grayia; species Grayia smithii. The sequence continues at coordinate 66,578 of JANHFM010006581.1, forward strand.
ACTTTTAGCTTTGTAGAGAGAGCTTGCAGATTTTCTTTCATATATAAACTAAGCTGGGGAGAGGGCTGATGTTAATGAGTACCTGGTCAATGAATGTAATTACTGTCCCAAATATAGAAGTAGTACTCCCACAATCTCACTCAATTGCTGCTCACACAATCCCTCGATTTAGGTGGGATCACCAAAAAGGAAAGGGTCAGGGGAAGATACTTATTCTGGTTTTTTTCTTTATTTTTGTTTTACATCTATGCCTTCTTACTTTTCTCAAATTCACTTCTCTATCTAATTTGCAGCATATATCCTTCTCATATCTATATCTAATCCCTAGCACTTTTGTATTGTCTTATTGCTTCCGATTAATCATAATCATAATAAGTATTCATGCTACTTATTTTGTTTTGGCCTGAGTCTTGGCCTGAGATATCCTTGAATTCATCTTAGACCAGTGTTTCTCAACCTTGGCCACTGGAAGATGTGTGGACTTCAACTCCCAGAATTCCCCAGCCAGCTCTGC
>JANHFM010006582.1:43533-54121 GCA_032468115.1 Grayia smithii
TGTTCAACCTCCCGTCTGTATGCAGATTCATCATTGTCTCGAATGAGACCGATCACTGTTGTGTCATCTGCGAACTTTAGTAGTTTAACATAGTTTCTTGTCTTGCCCTCTGGTGCTTTGGAAAATAAGTTGATCCCGTCTTCTTTGTGGCAGGCCCTCAAATACTAGAATACTGCTATTATGTCCCTCCTAGTCCTTCTTTTCTGACTGGCCAAATCCAATTTCTCCAACCATTCTTCATATGTTTTTGTCTCCAGACCTTTAATCATCTTAGTTGCTGTTCTTTGCACCTTTTTCAAAGTCTCAACATCTTTTTTGTAATGTGGTGACCAAAACTGGATGCAGTATTCCAGGTGTGACCTTACTAAGGCTTTATAAAGTGGTACTAATACTTCATGTGATATTGATTCTATGGCTGTTTATATAACCAAGGATTGTATTAGCTTTTTTGGCTGCTGCCGCACACTGTTGGCTCATATTTAAGATTCCTCTCACTTATTGTTTTTGAGGCAGGTTTGTATTTGTGCCTTTGGTTTTTCCTGTCTAGGTGTAAAACCTTGCTTTTCTCTACATTAAATTTGATGTTGTTGGATAGGGCCCATTGTTCAAATCTGTCATGATCTTTTTGGATTATGAGCATGTCTTCTGGGAAGTTGCTTATTCCTGCCAGTTTAATGTCAAATTTGATGAGTTCCCCTTCTTCTCCCTCATCTTAAGTCATTTCTGAATATATTGGAGTATTGTCTGCCTAACAGTTTGTTTCTGCAAAGCTTCACACTATTTTGAAAAATAATCATAGGACATACTGATTTAAGATTAGAATAATAGTACGCCATTAGTTTAATTTTATAGATTGACAAAGAATAGTTCTATTGCATTTACAGATTTGCACCTTACTGGAGAAATGCATTCATTCTCCACCAGTTGTGTCTGACTCTTGGCAACTTTATAGAGAAGTGCTCTCTATGCAGCCCTGTCAAGCACAGCTTCTTTCAGTTGTTGGGTGTCCATCTTGTATCAGTTTTGATGGTATCAAGCCAGAGTGTTCTTTGCTTGCCTCTTCTTGCTCCACTAACCATTCCTAGTATCATTGACTTCTCCAGTGAATTTGCATGCATGACATGGCTGAAGTAAATAGAGGTAGACTTGTGATTTTGTCTTCTAGTGATATTTCTAGATTTATATGATTTGTCATCTCTGTTGTTCCAGCTATCCATAATATATGCAATAATTTACGCCAGCACCAAGTTCAAAGATGTCAATTCTTCTAAAATCAAGCTGTTCAGTGTCCAGTTCTTACACCCATTCATCATTATAAGGAAGACTATTGCTCTAATTAGCCTGCTTTTGTATTTATATCAATATCTCTGCTTGTCCAGATTTTATTCATGTTAACCATTGCAGTGCAGCCTAAGGGTATGATGCATTGATTTCAGGAATACAGCTACAACCAGGAACAATTTTTGATCCAAGGAAGATAAATTCTCAAACTAATTCAGTTTTCTCCTTGTTGATTTTTAACATCTCACGTCCATCTGCAGCTTTTGTCATTATTTTTGTTTTCCTGAAAATCCTATCCTTTTTACTTTCATCCGTGATTTTTCATATCATTTTTACCAGGTCTTCCTTATTTTCAGCCAATAATGTATCACTTGTGTACTTCAAATTATTTATGGTTCTTCCTCCAATTTTCACTCCCAACTCAGGCAATTCCAGGTCTAATCTCCACATGATTATTTCAGCATTCAGATTGAACAAAAATGCTGATAAAATACATCCCTGTCTAACTCCCTTTTTGATCCTGAACCAATCTGTGTCGCCATAGAATGTTATAGTGCTCACACTCGCCTCTGGGTCTCTCTGGCCAAAGACCCCAGTAAATAGTAGACAGGTAGTACTGTGAGATTGCTAGGAGTTAAAATGTGCATCATGGGGGATTATATTTTTCCCACTGATTTACAGCAAATCAAATCAATAATTTTCTTGTCTTCTGCAATCAACACTGTTTATGGGTTTGGTTTATCAATGTGGCTTTCAAATGGACATTTTGAAAGGTTTGTTTCACTTTTTCTGGGATTTGGTCAGCTAGCAATTCTTCTCAATTAAAAATTAACAAAATATGGAATTACAAGAGCTGGTTTTGCCATTTCTCTCATAAATTGCTTTTCTGTAATGCTATAAATTGTTCCTGTAATCTTTCTGCAACAATTCTAAAACCACCCATCTCATATTTTAAAGCATTTTTAGCTACAGTATGCAAATGAACTCACACTGATACAACACGACAGAATATATTTCATTTCTCTGTAGCTAAAAACCAAAAGTGTTCTAAAAAGTAAAAAACAAAATCTACATAATTGGAATGTGAATTCTCTATCAGTTATACAAATGGCCTGAAGAATGCATACTTTGCCATCGTGAGTTGACTATTTTGGAAGTTTGGTCATATAATTTATATTTAATTTCCTATTTTTCTTAATGTCAAGTAATTATATATGTTATACATTTATTTAACATTAAGAAAAATAGAAAATTAAACAAATTATATGCAGATCATAACTTACTTTGGAAACACATGTAAACTGTTTTTTTTAGTTTATGCAAATTTTAATTTTGTTATTCCTCTTTTTACATATCCAATATTAAAATATTCTGAATAATTACAAAAAAAAAGATGTTACTTTCAAGTTCGGCATAAGACATTCCCAGGATTCAATTCTGAACAATCATGGTTACTGAGGAACAGCCTGCTTAAAACAAGGTATGTGTGTGAGGTAATGGTTAGCAATGTTAAACAAAAAATGACTCTGGGTAGGTTTTTTTTCTGCTTATAGTAATAGCACTTAGACTTATATACCGCTTCACAGTGCTTTACATCCTCTCTATATGGTTTAGAGTCAGCATATTGCCCCCAACAATCTGGGTCCTCATTTTAGCTACCTTGGAAAGATGGAAGGTTGAATCAACCCTGAGCCAGTGACAATCAAACTACTGGCAGCTGGCAGTCAGCAGAAGTACCTGCAGTACTGCATTCTAATCATTGTGCCACCACAGCTCATATGGTTATTGTGACAATAACGAAGTTGAGAAAGCACTCAGAGTATCACTCTTAAAATTCTTTACAACTCCTTTACCTCCACTGGCCATAGGAGGTGTCTGTACTTTGTTCTGTGTATCAAAGTAACATGTTGCATCTGCAGGTGTGCATTTTGTCCTTAAAAGACTAACTAATCAAATTGTACATGTTACTACATGAAGCTGAGTTAACAAATTGCTTTTATCAGCCGGTTTAGCAGTCTGGCAGTTTTGTGTTACATATGTTCTCCAACTTTTTCGTAATAGTAGCTTTTTAAGAATGCAAATCCTTAGAAAGTGAAGAATGTTCTGTCACTTCTATTTTGAGTATATATGGTGTGAAAAAGTTGTTCTGATTCAAATATGCATCATCTATCTAGCTGCTGAAGATTCACATGTACCCAGAGATTTAGACAGAGCCTCAATTATTGTAACTATACAAACTCATAGCCGAAATCCTCCATTATATATACTATTCCAGATGTTTATCTACTTAACTCATTAATGAAGGCTGGAATAGACTTCTATTGCATTGCACTGAATGAAACATATGTAGCTGGTTGTTGTTCAGGTTGAATGGGCATTCTTTTTACACACCAGCAAATTTTAACTTTTCCCACTTGAATGTGCCTTGCCTTCTCCCATCTCCCAGTAGGAAGTCAGAATCAATCTGCACACAATACACAGTTGGGATTCAGGAAGTGTTTGTGGCCCTCTAAAACCTCCACTTAACCATCAACCACTTCACAGTATAGGTAGGTATGTGGGAGCTAGAGGCATTTGGGGGCATCTTGATAAATACATAAAAACATACTTTAGACATTTAGTCATATCAAGAATCATGTAATTTTAATTGCAAATAAAATATTAGATCTCTTCATTGGAATACATTTTTGCAGTAACATAACTTTTTCACCATCACTACCAAGAAAAAAGGTGATAATTTTAGATGTTTCTACATCTTTAAAGCACCAATAGTTGACATGTTTGTACCATTTTAACATATACATAAGACCTTTAACATAAGGCCTAGCAATGCATGCTCTAATACCATTTGCAATATTATTTTTTTAGAAGAAAGTTCAAGTTACAAACTGTTTATAGTTTCATTTTTCACTATGTTTGGAAAAAAGTAATATTTAATGAGCCAATTTTCTCTCTTTGCCATTGGTAATCCCCTGCAATTTATGAAAGATTGTATTATTAAAATCTCTATGACTAATTAATGGGAGGGAAAGTGCCTACAATTAAACTATACAGACAATATCAATAGTATGAAAAGTAAACAGAACATGCAGCTGAAGCAGTGTACCACTTCAATAAACAAAGGAACGTCAGTTCATGGAAGCAACTGTAATCCTTCAGTGGTTCACCCCTGGATAAAGAAGGGGGGGGGGTGTGATTTCACAATTTTCTTCCATCATCCCGTACCTTTACATCTCATCCTCTCTGGAGGATCAGGAGGAACAAGACACTGGCAAAAATTATTCCACCTCCTCAAGTGCAGCTCTGAGTATGAATACAATCCTATAAATTTATGCTGAACACAATTTTATGTTCAAACACTGAGATAAGTAACATGATACCAAAACCTAATAGAATTCCTGCATTTTGTAACAGGAAATATCCCCAGCGGCTACATCCATGATCACTAGCATCATTATGAAGCATTTCAGGTACCTATATTTAAAGAAACACACATAATTTTAAGTCATGCATATTATAATAAATAATGTTTTCACATATGCAGTGGTTAATGTTGGTAATATTGATAAATCCTGTTATTTTACACATAAAATCTGCTAGAAAATATTGCAGTATAATCCCATCTGTATAATATGCTCCTATTTTTATTTCCAGGCAGGTAATTTCTATATCTAGAATTTTTTAAAATCTCCCTGTAATCCCTTGCATCGGGGTGGAGTCAGGGTGACTGAATGGAACTCGAGCGTTTATCAGCCAGATGCCCTTCCTGATGCCTACGCAGAGTTCACAGCAGACAAATACTCATTGTGCCCAAGGAGAGAAATATCTACCACTACCCAAGATCGAACTCACAGCCTCCTGATTGTGAGGCGAAAATTCTACCTCTAGGCCATCACACCACTCATATCTAGAAAATTAAGGAACCAAATTCATTTTCTTTCTATTTCTATTTTTGTTTTTCAGTAAATGACTTAATTTTTCATGCTTCCTGGATCCATTGATCATTGTTACTTAAACGACTATTGTGGCTGGTTGCTGGTGATCAAATATGGGTTGAAAGTACTGTGTTTTCCCAAAAACAAGACCCTGTCTTATATTTTTTTGAACTCTGAAATAAGTGTTTGGCCTTATTGCCATGTGCTCAAAAGCCCGATTGGGCTTATTATCAGGGGATGTCTTATTTTGGGGGAAACAGGGTATTATATTCACTTTTGCCTAGTAGACCCATTTTCTTGCAAGCAAATTTGCCCATATAAAGCATGTTTGCAAGTTATATTTATTAATATAACCATGCTTGTGTGCATTTTATGTTACTATGTGCAATTTCTCACTTCTCTTTTTACTGGAGAATGGCATTACCACAGTTGAAGGAGTATGGTCTTTGAAAAATGATGTTTCTGTTTGCATAAATTGGATCTGAAGAGCTGAACAAGTAGCTGCTCAATAGATACTTAAGGCTCTTCCTGTTCCACATCTTCTTAGCCATTGAGAGGGTGAATATTGGAAACACTGGGATAGATGGGAAAGTAAATGCAGATGGCAAGAGGGACAATGAGTCATACATCACAAGGCAGAACTGATTGACAGGCCTATAGTTAAGATCCATAGCTTTACTATAATAATTTATTATATTTTAAAAAATGATATCCATCTGCAAACCTAATGATTTCTTTTTTGTTTTTAATAATTAGGATATCTGGACAGACAGGATGCTGACAAAAACTTCTCCCCTTTGTCCATTTTTTTACATCACAGAAGACCAGAAGGGGAAAAAGAAGGAAGGTGGGGAAAGAGGAGGGGAAAGATTCGTGGCTGGTAGTTCTCAGTTACAAACTCACAGATTAACTTTACCGGAATGCATTAATCAAATAATTTTTGACTGTGTGATGCGGAAGAGATGTATTGCTGTATTGCTGGAATTTTCCAGCTTCTGTTTGCTTTGTTAGGAGCAAAAAGAACATTGATCAAGCTTGTGGGAGCTGGAGACAAGGTGAAGGATGAGGTATTTGCTTCAGAAGATAGCTCAGCAATCAAGGTTTTCTGCTTTTGCTAATGTGCGTTTCGCTTCCATCGGGAACCACTGTTGAGTGCTGTTTTTGTGACTGACACCGATTGTGAATACAACAATAACAACAAAAATAACACAAAGTACAAACTATTTTTCCCTTGACATACATTCATATGACTGGATTCCTGCCTGGGGATATATCTGCAACTTATACCATTTTCATATAAAATACAGAAAAAAAAAAGAAAAACAAGTGTGCAAAAGCAACATGCTTCTACTATTTCAGAATTTCTAGACAGAAATCTGAATTTTCTTAAAATGTTTCAGATATAGGTCAGCTTCTGTAAAATATGTTATTATTTTTAATTCTTGTCCCCAACATATTAGGGAATATGCACCTCCTATTGAAAAGTTACAACCCTTTTGTTTGTGATAAATACACCTAATTCATAATTACGTGTTCTAAACATGAAACAGAGATTAAATATCAGATAATTTATTTAACAAAATGAAACAAAGATTTATTTAAGAATAATTATTTGCGGACTTGGAATAATATAATGATAGATATCCTAAAATGGAAAAATATTAAATTGTCTGGGCTAGGAAGAACTGTAAAGGTAATAATTAACATTTTTCAAAGCTTAATTTCTTATTTCAAATTATTCCAATAATTATTGAACAGAAGATACTAAATGAGTAGCAGACACAAATAACCAACTTTAGATGACCTTTAAGGGGAAGCCAAGAATCAAGATTAAGATTTTACAAGACTTGAAAGTACATGATAAGCAGGCTGTTGTTATTGGCTGCTGGCAATTCAACAGGTTATTGTTTCACTTATTGTTCATTGGATTACACAATAGATGGTGTCACTTTATAAATAGATTGCTTGCATAAAAGCTTTGGTTTGATACCAACAGGAAAAAAATCCCCTAAAATGGCTCAGCTTCATTCCTTAATGGTTTAAGAAACCATCATTTCTTCACATACATCCATTAAAATGAAGAAAGCATTAACGTTATGTATTGCTTTCCAGTATCTTCAATGGGGAGAAAAATCAGATTTGAAGCATCATAGTAGCTAAACAATTTCCAGGGGTCAAATGTGCCATACTTCTAAGTTATGTGCATGTCTGTTTGTGAAATATGTACAGGAGAAAGAAAGGCAGAGAGAGAGACAGAGACAGACAGAGACAGAGACAGACAGAGACAGAGACAGAGACAGAGAGACAGAGACAGAGATCGACAGAGACAGACAGAGACAGACAGAGACACAGAGACAGAGACAGAGAGAGACAGAGACACAGAGACACAGAGACACAGAGACACAGAGACACAGAGACACAGACAGAGACACAGAGACACAGACAGAAAGACAGACAGACAGACAGTGACAAAAAGACAAGGGGGACACCGAGGGAAAGGAAGAGGGAGTTATAGTACTAGTTACATGATTATTATAAATTTTCTCAATACTTTCTCAGCTTTGAAATTAGTATGCCACATCTGTCAAAGTCTAATCTTTCTTATCAAACACATTCTTGGTGTTTAGGTGATACACTCTTTTAAAAGAAACATAATAAATGCCACAGATGTCTTTAATTATCATAATTGTATAGATGAATGTATTAAAACTTACCTTTTGTATTTAGGTAGAAGTACAGTCTGAATACAATAATTCACCAAAGGCAGCTACTTGAAAAAGATTCAGTGCCAGCTAAAGCTGTGTTGGCCGCAAACTATCAGAGAAAACTCAAAGGTTTTGTTTACAATCAATTAAACTGTAACTAAGCATGTAATCCGGTAGTATAAACAACTGAAATCAATCTTCAGGAAGGAAGTGCTTCATTCTGAAGCATTCTGGCTTTTTTCCCCATTTTTGGGAAAAAAAGTAATAAGAATAATAGCTATCTACAAAGCTTCTTATGGTTGCTACAGTGGAACCAGAGGTGGATTTCAGCAGGTTCTGACCAGTTCTGGAGAACTGGTAGCAGAGAGTTTGAGTAGTTCAGAGAACCAGTAGTAAAAATTCTGACTGGCCCTGCTCCCATCTATTCTCTGCCTCCCAAGTCCCAGTGATTGGGAGGAAATGGGGATTTTGCAGTAACCTTCCCCTGGATTGGGAAGGGAATTGAGATTTTACAGTATCCTTCCCCTGCCATGCCCACCAAGCCATGCCCACCAAGCCACGCCCACCAAGCCACGCCCAAAGAACTGGTAGTAAAAAAAAAAATTAAAACCCACCACTAAGTAGAACCATAGAATTGCCTCCTATTTAACTACTAACCATTTAAGCATTGAGACCCTCAGGATAAAATAATTTTAACATTATAACTTCACTAAAGCAGGAAAATGTCAACCGCACCCCATTAGTTACAATCAGATAAATGTACAATCAATGAAATAAATTTCTCAGTACAACTTTTTCCCAGGCACTTATATTTGTATTTTTATGCTGAGGATTATAAGAGACAAGAGATATCCTATGCATCATCATTTCATTTATTCAGTGAGGTAATGATGTGAAGGACATCATTGTTGCTTCAACCAAAGCTGGGATTCAAGCAGTGAAACAGTAGGACAGTCTGCCTCCTTGAGTGCTCCATTCATTAGAGATTTTCAAGCAAAAGTTGGAGAGCCATTTATCGGGAATGGTATAAAGATTTCTGCATTGGGCAGGGAACTATGCTAGAAGATTGCCTATGAATCTATGATAATGGCACCAAGAGTGATTACAAAAAAAACAACACCTCTTTTTGCTGGCTCCTGACACAGATTATTGTAGACAAAAAAAACATGCAATGAAAGAAAGCCTAATATCAAGTGCCAGGGAAATCAGGAGATCCAGGCAGTTCAAATGGACATAAAGGTTTTTGTTGTTGTTAGTTGCGAAGTCGTGTCCGACCCATCACGACCCCATGGACAACATTCCTCCAGGCCTTCCTGTCCTCTACCATCCTCTGGATCAAAGCATTAAAGACCCACAGTACAGGTAGTCCACGACTTATGACTACAATGGAACCCCAAATTTCTGTTGTGAAATGAGACATTTGTTAAGTGAGTTTTGCCCCATTTTATGACCTTTCTTGCCACAGATGTTAAGTGAATCACTGCAGTTGATAAGATAGTAACCTGGTTGTTAAGTGAATCTGTCTTCCCCATTGGCTTTGCTTGTCAGAAGGTTGCAAAAGATGATCACATGACCTTGGGACCAGTAGTGGGTTCCACTTAGCTTCGCTACTGGTTCGGAACTGGGAGTGCATGCAAGTGCGCGCTTGCTTTGATCACGCGTGGCGTTTCTATGATGACCGTCCATGATGTTGTCCGGGCAGGTGGACAGAACCTCCCACTGCCGCTACTACCAGTTCACCCAAACTGGGGCAAACTGGTAGAAACCCACCACTGCTTGGAACACAGCAACAGTCATAAATATGAACCAGTTGCCAAGCGTCTGAATTTTGATTGGATGATCATGGGGATGTTTCAAAGGTTGTAACTGTGAAAAATGGTCATAACTCATTTTCTTCATTGCTGTTGTAACTCTGAACGGTCATTGAAGGAACTGTTGTAACTCGAGGACTACCTGTATCAATGCAGCCTTTTCTCCAAGATTCTTTTAGCTAGTTGCCAAATTTGCCTTCTCTATTTTTTTAACCCAAAGCCCATTCTGAATATATATCTTGCTCAACTTGCTTGCTGCTCTATATTTCTTGTGACCCATGGCTGACAGAGTAGCAGTCAGTCTTTGATTATTGATCAAAGAACCATGAATGAAACAAGACAGTGCGCGTTCTTGGGAAGGAACAGCTGAGGAGCGGATTGCACAGTGTTCCTCTGGTTTGATTTCCTAACTTTAATATAAGAAATCAGATTTCATTATCCGCAGCAGCACCGCTGATCCAAGGTTGTGCCCAGCTATAATTCTGTATATAGGGGAGGTAGAGAGGGGGGTGATTTCATTAGGCCATCTGGGAAGCAAAAGAGTTGAGACTTTTCAAGGGTATCAAAGCGCTGGTGATGAAGGGCAGGAGTGGAACAGGATATGCCTGACCAAGGATTTTTTTATATATATTTTCTGACAGCAAAATAACATTCTGAAAGAAGAGGAGGAAGAGAGTCTCTACCGCTGGCAGACAAATAGTTCCAGCAATGTATTGCTGTAAGACTAGAAAGGAGAAGATTAATGGTTTCTAAATTATTGAGAGAGAAACTGTGTTCCAATTTCTGTTCCTTTAGAGCAAAGGTCTCCAACCTTGGCCACTTTAAGACTTGTGGACTTCAATTCCCAGAATTCCTC
>JANHFM010006585.1:70652-84858 GCA_032468115.1 Grayia smithii
GACATCCCCTGATAATAAGCCCAACTGAGCTTTTGAGTGCATGCACTAAAATAAGCCCCCCCTTCTGAAAATAAGCCCTCCCCAAAAATATTTAAACGCATGTGCAGCAAGTCCCCACCATTTCCTCTGGCTTCCTCCAGGTGCCCCAAAATAATAAGACCTCCCCGAAAATAAGGCCAAGCGCTTATTTCGGGGTTCAAAAAAATATAGGACAGGGTCTTATTTTCAGGGAAACACGGTATGTATGTGTGTGTGTGTGTGTGTGTGTGTGTGTGTGCGCATGTGTGTGTGTGTGTGTGTGTGAAATTTGTCCATATATATATATATAGTCTTGGCGTATTTGGGTTTTTCCCACGTAAGATTGGGAGTATCTTGGTGATGTTTCAATGAGGTTCCACTGTTCATCTTCAGGCTGCTGTCTTTGGCTTCGTGCTTGTGAGAGCAAAGCATGATCAGAGCTGCTGTCTCTCTATAAATATTGGTGGGGAGGTGTGGAGTGCTGGCTTTGTTGCTGTAAGCAGATTGGTTGGCTATGTTGTTACATCCTGATTGGTTGATGGAGTTGATATTTGCAGATTAGTTGGCTGTTTCGTGACATCCTGTGTGGGTGTGGTCCTAGATGTGTCCCCATTAGTCTAGGACCATTAGCTAGGATTATATTCCATGTTTTTATTCCTCTATTTCTTGTGGAACATTAGCAAATGTGGCAAATGTCAGCTGTAGCTCAATTTATTACATTATCTCTTTAGAAGTTCAAAGTATTTTTTTTCCCTAGTTGCCTCATTACTCAGGGCAACGTAATGAGTTTTGTAGGGGAGTGAGGATCCAAATCTGTCTTTCTCACATCTGATTTCCAGGTAAGAAATGGTGAATTGAAGAAAAGTCAATTAAAGGTATAGTCAATGATCACAGCAGAATCGAGACCTGGTGAGAGGGCAAATTCTTTGAAACTCCCCTCCAGACAAGAGAGAGGATTTGAGATTGCTAACAAGTGTTCCAATTCCTCCTAAAAAGACTGCAAGACAATAGTGTCAGTGGGTTTAGAATTCTGGAAAATAACAAATTAAAAGAGTGACCAGGACAGCTTTCCCATGTTGGAATTAGAAGAAACCTGTTAAAAGTTTTGAAGAACTTTGTGAAAACAGACAAAGAAAACATAAAAAGAAAGCAAGTTCTAGCAAAGTTTATTTGAAAGGATTAAAGATCAAAATTATTAAAAGTAAAAGGAGTACAAAGTTGGCTATTTAATCAAAGTTAAAATAGATATATTGTTGTCTCTGATAATCCTTAATGGACTTGCTGAAGGGAGAAATTATGTCTTTATATATTTCTTTTCTCTTTTTTACTATATCTTTTTCTTTCTTTTCTATAATTCTTTCTATTTTTTTCTTTTCTGCACTTTCTATTTTTTCTTTTTATCCCTTTAGCTTTTTAATATCAGTTTTTATCTTTTTAACTATATCATTTAATAAAATTACTACCAAAAATCTGTCTTTTTCACACCCAAGAAACAAAGTCAAGCAGGTGCAGTAATCACAAACTTTACATAAAATATGTTAGCATTAATTGGCACTAAAAGATAATAATTTATTTAGTATATTTTTATATTGCCAGACTGAAAAATAACTCTGGAAGTTTGCATCATAAAAACATAAAACTCCATTTTAAAACTGAAATTGAACATATTTAGAGAAAACCAGATTGGAACAATTTGATTAAAGTTTGTAAAATCTAGACATGAATGCAAAAAATGAAAGATGCAGATCATAGATTTAATTATAAACAATGTTCTCAAGATTAAGCAGTTTAAGAACATTGTTATTTTCTTGTTATTTCTGAATTTATTATTATCTATTACATGAATGCATATGACTGCCCATTTTCATCAAATAACTCTGGGCAGCATTGGAACAGAAACCTACAAATAAAAATAATAGAACAAACAAATAAAAATGCTTGGCAACCAGCAAGCAGTATAAGGCAAACTAGGCTCCACTAATATCAAAAATCTGAAAAAAGAGGCAAATATGTAAGGCTTTCCAAAAGGCCAATAGGATGTGGGTTGTCCAAACTTCAGAAGAGGAGGAGAGGCTTCTTTCCCATGGAAAGGCATGACAGAGAAGGCAATCCTCTGAGATCCCATAAGATGCCATCATTTCATAGAAAGGACTCAGAACATGCAAAGGAATGTTTACATTAGAGTCCTATGCATCTGTACTATATGTCTACATTGGATGCTGCTATCAACTGCGCAAAAGTATCTAATGGTGTCCACATGTAAGTATATTATGTAAAACTGCTGACCAATTCTTGGAAGCTGAACAAGAGCATTAATTACACCTTGAGTGGAATATATAATGAAAAGAAAAGGAAAGCCACATTATTTACATAGTCTCAAAAATTATGCCTTACATTGGTAGTTTAAGTCACTGTGTTCTTCGCATTGGGCCTCAAAATAGCTTGTTGTTTTTTTCAAACTCTGTTGATGGCTCTAACCCAGGATTTGGGTTCTACTCAGGGGTGAAATCCAGCAGGTTCTAACAGGTTCTGGAGAACCAGTAGTGGAAATTTTGAATAGTTCGGAGAACCGGCAAATACCACCTCTGGCTCACCTCAGAGTGGGGTGGGAATGGAGCTTTTGCAATATCCTTCCCCCAGGAGTGGGGTGTGAATGGAGATTTTGCAATATCCTTCCCTTGCCACGTCCACCAAGCCATGCCCACAGAACCAGTAGGGAAAAAAATTGGATTTCACCCCTGGTTCTACTTATTGCTATCTTTTCAGGTTAGCAGTATTCAGATGGATTCAGAAGACTATATTAACCAGACATGAAATCGTGGAACTGCCTCAGAGACCTGCATCTCTTTCACAGCCAAAGAAAAAATTCTGCAGAGCCACAACAGAGTAGTGATGATCAATGATATCTTATCTGCTATGGATGGTGATGTAATTCATGATTTGCCATGTTGTATGACATGTGTTCCACATTGCAGAACCTGGAAATATGTTCCTCTCCTTCCCCTGCCTCTCAAATACTCCTGCCTTCTTCATCTAAATGGCTGAGATGTGACCTCACTAGGGAAGTCCAGACTATAGGGCTTCAGAAACCACAGCAGATCGTTTAATACTACAGCACAACTGTGAATATTTTATAATAGCCGTTCCTGTATAAAGAAATGAGTTTCATCAAGAGGGTTTAAGGTCAAAAAGATGGCTTCCTTGGAAATGTGGAATAGTTCTTAACATTGCCTGAGCAATGTAACTGTTACAACTATGTGAAACTATAAAGTCAATTAATGAGGTGCTTCTTAATGAAAACTCTATTGCATACTTGTATACAGTTGACACAATCTTTAATAGTTCCAAGATGTCACTTGCTTTAAATTTATATCTATCTATCTATCTATCTATCTATCTATCTATCTATCTATCTATCTATCTGTCTATCTAATCTATCTATTTATCTCTATCTATCTATCTATCTATCTATCTATCTATCTATCTATCTATCATCTATCTATTGCTATTTATATTATCTATCATTTCCAGACACTGAAAAATGGTTTGTGGTCTAACATTAACATATTTCTAAAAATAGAATAGTCAGATAGATTGTTTTGTATGAGAAAGAATCATAGAATCATAAGGCTAGAAGGGACCTCGGATGTCTTCTAGTCTATAGACAGATAAAGGAATTCTGAAGTTTTATCTTTCATCTCACAGACTTGGAAACTTTATAATAGTAAAAATGATAAAATCAATGGGATTTTATTTTCAGTATAAAATACAATACCTTTCCTCAGGCTAACGTGCAAATGCCACAAAATCTCATGGGGTAGGGAGAATTGTACGGCTTCTTTCCTTTTTGGAAAAACAAGCAGACTTGATTTCCTTATTATTATTGCTACTGATTCCCCCTGAACAGTCAGTTCTGTTGTAAAGAGTCATGCAATTTTAGAGCAACAACTTCAGAAACATAGAAGAAGCAAAGAAGCAAAGCAAAGAAAAACATAAAAATTATGTCCCATAGAAGACATAGAAATGTTTTTATTGGGAGTTCTGAAGCCAGTTCTGAACAATTATTATTTAGGAGGATTGAGACTTAACTTGTGCTTTGGGATATAGAGAAAGTAGATTAGAAGACCCTTTGGGTTTCGTCCAATTCATGTATTTGAAGTTTCTAATAATGCTAAATGAAACTTGACAAAACCAAGGAAGATTAATTCTGTCTCTTTATCCAATTATGCTACTTTGGCACATCTTGTAATTCTATTAGTAATGTTCCCAAAAGAAAACTTGCCATTAAATATCATAATCATTTATATCTCCAAAAAATAGATTAAGGCTAAAATTATAGTAAACAGAAGCACTTGCCTTGGTGATATGGCCGTAGCCAATTTTCTTTCAGGGTAAACTAACAAGGTATGATATTTTTAAAATGCAAAAATCACTTTATGGTCTGATTAAAGGCTAGTTGTTACACTAGAGATCTTATGTTGATGCTACAAAAAAACCCCCACATCAACCATGATTTTAAAGTAACAACATTCCAGGTCATAGCTGCTATTCAGGGCATGCAGAGAAAATCTCTAGGATTAGATATGAAATATGGCTTTCCAAAAATACAGGAAATGTATTACGCCAGTACTTCTACGTGCACGGCATTAAATATTGTTTATTCTGAAAAGGAATATTATGACAGGTATCTATCTATAACTCTGTGTTCTAGGAATCATTGTAAAAGAATGAGCCCGCACAGTAGCAGAAAGCAATATCTTGGAAGCTTTCAAATAAAGTAAAGTTACATATTGATTCAACACTTAAGGGAAAATTTCGCAGCTGTGGAAATATCTTTGAAATACGTTGTATTTCAAAGATATTTTGAATGGGATAATCATAGGATTTTCAAGGGGGAGTTGGACATAGACAGAAATCTTCTTTGGATTCCGTAAGTATATAGTCCATTCGGATGTATTGTAGGAGCTTGATATAATTGTATTAACAACCATGATATTTTCAAGACTTCAGAAACAGGAAGGGCTACTTGCTGTTACGGTTTACATATTCACAGAGTCTACAGGTATTCTAAGAAAACAAGCCAAGGCAAAATCTCACTTTTCAGTTATGAGTCAATAATTGAAATGTACTTGGCTGAAATGAAATTTTGTTGGTTTTGCTATTTCACATCTCATACACCTTTTAATTTAAAAAGTCACTTAGAAACATATATGGTTGGCAAAGACTAGACGTTACATAGTAAACGTTTACTTCCAAGGAGGAGAGTACCAGGTTCTCTATTTTCTAACTTCCTAAAGCATGTACAGTCACCTTCAAATCAAATACATTTATATAGCAATAACACTTTATATACTGTTTCATAATGCTTTACAGCCTTCTCTAAGCAATTTACAAAGTCTGTATATTGCCCCCAACAATACGAGTCCTCCTTTTATCGACCACAAAAAGATGGAAGGCTGAGTCAACCTTGAGCTGGTCAGGATCAAACTGCTGGCATTTAGCAGAGTTAGCCTGCAATACTGCATTCTAACCACTGCACCAGTAGAACTCTCATATAGACAACTAGACATAGTGGAATCCACTAGTGAATTGCACTACTCAACTGGATCATTATCAATTGCCAGCCTTGGGTTGGTTGCCTCTAAAGCAGAAAAATAACTGTTTTTTGGACTGACAGTCTCTTTCTAAATTGGGTAATTGCTAGCTTGTAAAAATCTGTCCTTAAACCTATTCTCTTAATAAGCAGAAGTAAAAAAAATCTCCCCAATATTTCAGACTAATTAATTTATAATATTCATTCCCCCCCCCCCTCTACCTTTTGCAAATAACGATGTTGCTCTGACAGAGATGAAAAGGGCTTGCCACAACTAGGGAATTTCTCAGCTTTAACACAGTTCTCTCCTCCCTCCCCACCTTCATAAACAGCTGTGATTCATCTTGCAAATTTCATCTTATGAATATCGGTCTATATAATACTCCAGTTGTCCTTGATTCACTGAAGACAGGTATTGAAATTGTTAATTGTTAAATACAATTAAGCTGCTCGGCTGAACATCTCAAAAGACTTCAAAAGGTAATGAAGCTGTAGCCCAGCATATACTGACATCTACTAATTGCCCAGGATAAATGTCTTTTGTTCTTCATACTGAACTAACAAGCATGTGTCTTTATGCCAAGCTCATAAACGGAGCTGCAAAGGTCAATGCCGTGGTTCCTGTAATAAGTTCTCCTTGGGGCATGTGATTCACCAGAGGAATTCATGCACCTCTTCTCAGGGTTGTAAGTTACTAAGTGGGATGACTTGCCCTCTTTGTCTTCGCATTTCCTGTTGAAGCACTAGCACCAGTTTAAATGGGGTAAGATGTGGGTCTCATGGGAGAGAGGACTGAGGATTGATAGATCGGCTTGCCTTTTGCAGCTAAGAGTTGTCACCCCAGCAAATAGATGAGGGATTTCCATGGAGCAATTACATAGCAATTACAAATCTTTATTGTCAGTGCACAACATATATACAATGAGATTGGTTGAGCTCCTTCAGTGCACTCCCCCCCAACACTCACAGTGAAGACAGAAAATCCCTGACCCAATAAATCATATTAACAAATTACCCAGTCCTATTGCACCATGTCAACATGTTACACATTGCACCAGCCCTGCATTCCATCATTCTATGTAGTTATGATGTTATTTTGCATTCAGGACAGTGGTGGGTTGCTCCCGGTTTGGGCCGGTTCGCACGATCCGGTAGCGGTTCTCCGCAACCGGGAGCTGGGCCCACCCACGCGCCCATGCTTACTGTTCTGTGCACTCCGCGTGCTCTGCACATGCGCAGAATGCTTTTTTGAGGGGTTTTTCCCAAAAAAAGCTACCGCGCATGTGCAGAGCACCCATTCGGCACGCACGCACACTCCACGCATGCACACGCTGACTGCACGCTAGGCGCATGCCGATCACATGCAAAGCGTGTGCATCATCAGAACCGGTAGTAAAAGTAAGTAGAACCCACCCCTGATTCAGGAGTCTGACAACCCATGGATAAAAACTGTTCTTCAGCCTGTATGTGCAGCTGGCTATACTTCTATATCTCCTTCCTGATGGTAGAAAGGTAAAGAAGTGGTGACCAGGGTGAGAGTTATCCCTGAGAATTTTCCTCAGCAATAGCACTTAGACTTATATACCACTTTACAGTGCTTTATAGCCCTCTCTAAGCTGTTTACAGAGCCAGCATATTGCCCCCAACAATCTGGGTCCTCATTTTACTGACCTTGGAAAGGATGGAAGGCTGAGTCAACCTTGAGCCTGGTGATATTTGAACTGCCAAATTGCAGGCAGATGACAGTCAGCAGAAGTAGCCTATAGTACTGCACTCTAACCACTGTGCCAGCATGGCTCAATGTAAACCTTTCAACAGTTGTGTTTTTTTTAATTGGAAGATCAAAATAATTTAGTGTGAAATTAATAACTATACTAAAATAATTTAAAAAATTTTAAAACAATGTTTCCTAACATTGGAACATTCCTTGGCCTCTTGAAGATTTGTGAACTTCAACTCCCAGAATTCCCCAGACAGGCTTTGGAATCCTGGGTCTTGAAGTCTAGGGATCTTAAGGTTGCTAAGGTTGAGAAATAGAACTTTAGAAAAATCCTCTGGTTTGCATTTTTGCATTTTCTACCTCAATTCTTTCACATACCCACCTTCTTCACACATGCACAAGTCAAGTCACTCCCTCCCACCTTCCTCCAAAATCACAGTTAAAAAAGAAAAGACTTTCTGCAATCTAGAACATGGGCAAATGCTTCAATTGGTGTTCTTGTGTGTTTTGTTTCTCCTAATGATGCCTAGGGAAGTCAGCTCTCTTGTCCAATCTAGAAAGGCTCTGTATCCCTCTCCAACTTTCTCCTTCCTAAGTCTCTTTATCAATTGCATCTCTCCAAGAAAAAAAATATTTCTGGAGCAAAATAGGCTTTCAGTTCATTTATTGCTTCCTACTCTTGGCACACGTTCAAGGTGTTGAGATTTTGGGGCTATTTCAGAACATAGTGGAAACCAGGATTTAAAAGACCAGTTTACTTTAATGTCTATTTTCCTTCTCCCCACTGTCTCCCAAAATAGCACCATTTTAAGTGGTTATTTGGGCAGATCTCCATGGAAATCTCTCTTATCAGATTATAAAGGAACCATAATGCTGCTCTCTAACCTAAAATATCTTACTTCCTGCATTCTTCAGACAGAAACTGGGGGAAAAAACACCATGGAGTTGACTTTATTGGGATCTCCTAATATAGTATCAGCATGTGTACAAACACACACTCATTGCTTGATTGGAAAGAATCAACTATACAAACAATTACATATATCTCTTCAAGTGGTCTACCCAAAACTTTATCACCGTGGACCAGCTCTCAAAGTCATGAAGCACTGTAGGACAATAACAAGTGACTATTCATCTACTTTCAGAAATATGCTAGTTCCAGTAATTTTCTGCACACTTTCAATACTGCTTAATTTGTTCTTACATACCGATATTTCCCTTAGGTGGAAGTCGGTTATAGGCCAAGTGAATGAGAGACAGCAGTCTGACTGCACTTCGAGTGAAGAGTCCTCAAAATCATAAGCACCAGGCTGGAGAAAACTGCTTTATCAGAAATTTCACAAAAGGCAAAGGTTTCCCTCCCTCAGACTAGGAGATGAAGCTGCCCAAAATATGGTGGATATTTTATTTAGGGTCACAATAGCTAATCTGAGTAAGTTAAAATCTCCATGGCCAGATGACTTGCGCCCTAGGTTATTGAAGGAAGTGTCAGAAGTAATTGCAGAGTCACTGTCTTTCATCTCTAGACCTGAAAAAGAGATGAAGCTTGAGAAAGTGAAGCAGGGCTAATTTTATTCCTTTTTACAAAATGAGGAAGAAGCAGGACCCAGAAAACTGCCAGTAAGCCCCACATTGGTACTGGGCCAGGACCATGAGCAAATTATCCAACAGCATATCTTTGAGTGCTTAGATGAGAATTTACTAATTAACAGGAGCCAACATAGATTTATGCTGAACAAGTCATGCTGGACTAACAGGATCTCCTTTTATGACAGAGTTATTACACTAGTTGATTAGGAAAATGCCATGGATACAGCATATCTTGACTTCAGTAAGGTTTTTGACAGTCTCTCATATTATTAATGAAACAGTCCAATATGGGTTTGAAAACTCATCTGTTAGGTGGATCCACAGTGTCAGTTCAAGGATCACCATACAAAGGATAGTTATAAATGGCATCAGATCTACTTGAGAAGACATCTCTCAAGTAGGATGCAAGAGGGCTCTGTCCTGGGTGTGGAGTTATTCAACGCTTTCATGAATAATATGGATCAGGGAAGTCAAAGAAATGCTTAACACATTTGCAGACAATACAAAGTTAGGAGAGGTGGTGAATACGTGGGAGGGCAAACAGTCAGAGAGACTTCAGCTAGAACAATGGGTGAAAACAAATAAAATGAAAATTAACAGGGAGAAATATAAAGTAATCTATCTAGAGAAGAAAATCATGTACAGCATGAGGAAAATTTGGCTCAAGGCAGGGGTGAAATCTAGCAGGTTCTAACAGGTTCTGGAGAACCGGTAGCGGAAATTTTGAGTGGTTCAGAGAACCGGCAAATACCACCTCTGGCTGGCCCCAGAGTGGGGTGGGAATGTAGATTTTCCAATATCCTTCCTCCAGGAGGGGAGCAAATGGAGATTCTTCAATATCCTTCCCCTGGAGTGGGGTGGGAATGGAGATTTTGCAATATCCTTCCCCTGCACTCCCAACAAACCACACCCACAGAACCGGTAGGGAAAATTTTTGGATTTCACCCCTAGCTCAAGGGCAGCACAAGTGAGAACAACTTGGGTATACTAGTGGATCATAAGTTGACTATATCCCAATACCGTAATGTGTAGCTGTGTAGCTGCAAAGAAAACCAATGACATATTAAAGAGCACCAAAAAGAACACACTATAAATCATGGGAGGTAATTATTCACTCTGTTCTGCCTTGGTCAGGCCTCACTTGGAGTGTTGAACTACCAAAGCGATGAAAAAAAAACCTGGAAGTCAAGTCCTATGAGGAACAGACAAAAGACCTAAGTTTACAGAAGATAATGTTGAATAGAGATATGATAACTGTTTTAAAGTAAATGAAGCAAATTAATTTTAACTTTTATTATGTCAAACAAAGGTGGAAAAATAACATTTTGGTATATTTGAGTACTTTTATAAGAGCAAACATTGGCAATGGCAAACATTGAACAATTGCCACAGGATTATCTTTTCACAGAAGGAAAGAACTTGAAGATTAATGGCAACCAATGTTTCATCCTCCAGTGTTATTTAGAATCACTGAAAGAAAGATATACTGATTTACCTTAATGGTTCGTTATTGGAAACTGACAGTCTGAAAGATGGCAAGAAGATTAAAGCTTTGGCAGAGTTCTGCTTAAACAAAAAACGCTGATTTCCTTCTGAGAAATTCAACATTGCGGAGAATATATGTACCATAGTTCAGGACTGAGATGGTAGGATCCTGGTGTTTGCTGAGCTTAGTTGTCTTCTTACAAACTTTTCATTGTTAAACTATGCAAGAATATCACTTCTTTGACATGAGTGAGTAAAGTTTGCTGACCTAACTTACTGTAACTGTCAGTGAGATTCTTGCATGCCTGGTTCTAATTAGCATATCCTGGCTTGGTTGTTTATATCTTCTTTGGCTGTTTTTGCCTACTGTATCGCATTTGATCCCTAAAAAGAGAAGCTTGGAGATTGGACAAAAGTTATCTATCACTGATGAGTTCAAGGATGAGAAAGTACCACCCCTTTCCCTAAAAAGCATCAATCATCACTTGGACCCAACCCCATGCCACCCTCAAGGAGAGGCTTGAACAAAAAGAGGAGGGCCATAGGTCCAGGACACAAGTGACTGAGCTAACAGTCACAAGGACCTCTCCATTTCCTCAGGATTGTCTGGCTCAAACTTCTCCCAGATAATCAGGCTCACATCTCAGTCAATTACAAGCAATCTGCACAGCCAGAGTCCATGAGATTATCTGATAGATGCTGGGAATATTCCTCACATCACAATCGGGGTGGGCTACTACGGGTTCGGCCGGGTTCAGGAAAACCCATAGCTCAAGTTATGGCCAGTTCAGAGAACCTCCAAATCCCACCCCTGGCTGGCCCTGCCCTGCCTTGCCTTGCCCACCCTGCCCCTCCCACCCCCTCCCAGGAGTGTCCACGCAGCCTGTTTTGGATGTGAGGTAAGTGCAGGGCCCACAAGGAGTCTCTAGGAAGGGGGAAAATTGGCCTCCCAGAAGTTCTGGAAGGCCAGAAACGGGCCCGTTTCCATCCTCCAGAGGGCATCCGGGGCTCAGGGAGGCAGTTTTTGGCCTCCCAGAGACTTGAGGAAAGCCTCCAGAGCCTGGGGAAGGCAAAAAGACCCCCCTCCCATCATAGTGTAGGAGGCCAACTAGGATATGCCCACCATGGGCACACTCACCCAGCAACCAGGCAGAGAAACCATTGCTGAAATTTTTGAAGCCCATCCCTGATTACAATGTTTCAGCACTCCCCTGGTTCCTCCATGCCCAGGAGAGTTTTGGTCACTTGAAGCAGGGCCAGTGGGTAGAATTCTGCATATACAACAAGGGTAGAGAAATAAATATTTATTTATTATTTATTTATTTATTATTTGCATTTATATGCTGCCCTTCTCCCGAAGGACTCGGGGTGGCTCACATAATCAAAATAAACATCAAATATGTCTTTCTGCCCTTATCATCACCAGTAAGTCCTAAGGTAAATCCCCTTCCTTACCTGTGCTCAGGCAGCTTCCAATGATATGCAGACAAGCAAAAGCATTTTGCCACAACCCAAAGAAACCGATTGCCCTTACAGCATCCTTCAACACACTGGGTTAACAATGATTCAACAGAATGGGTTAACACAACTTCATAAAAAGAGCTATTTCATGCAACCAGTTAGAACACAACCATCACAATCGATGAAAAGATTACATCTACCTTACATCAAAAATACTCAGAAACCATCAGGAGATTATTTCAATCGCTAGGCATTGTAGATGAAAATTCTTTGATTTCACCACACGTAGGCCAATTTCACCACAAATTCAACTGGAATGTTTTTAGAGCAAGCCAAATCTAAAAATGGAAGAAATTTTTTTAAAAGCCTGGCATTCTGACAGATCTGCTGTTCACAAACACCTGGGATAAATCTGATCTATAAATTATTCAAAAAAAGCAAAGTCCTAAGAAGGAAGCAAACAGGCCAGAGCTTGTCCTCCCTTATTTGCACAGCCAGCAATCAACACTCAGATAACACATGCAATAGTCAGACAGAAGCAAAGATGACACAAACAATGGGCAGATTATGACCAATCAGAAACAGGCAAACAGCCATCAAGATTAGAAGAAGCACTGATTAAAAGTCGGCAAAACCACATCCCTCATCTCAAAGGCTTAACTGCAAATGAAAAGTTTTTAAGAAGACTTCAAAGCAGACCCTGGGACCTCAAAATCCAATATCAATTTAGCATTGTCAAAATTATGAGTCATCTTTAAAAACATGTGTGACATTGATTTTAACTGTATGCCGAGCATGGATATTCATTCCTTCCTCAAATTAAATGTCATCCTTATTAGCTCCAAAACAGTTAGCTTCCATTTCAGCACAAATTTTTGCTGCTGGCTATTACTTCCTCACTCTTGTAAAGCATGCGCAATACCACTGGCGTGCCCTTCTCAAAACAATCTAGAATTATAGAGGGACATAAAGCAGATGAAGAACACTCAAGGGATTCCCATTTCAAAACTCAGAGCAGAAAACAATAGAAAACCTACACAGCTTAATTACACGGATGACATGTTTGTTACAATAAAAAAAAGAACAACAATGCAATTGAGATAATCAACAATGTGTTGGAGATCGTATTCACAAAAGAACAGCATAATAATAAACTCTTCTTTGGGGGACGTTGTTCTCTCTGTTATCAACACAGAAAACAATGGCATTCAAATTTATTAAAAAGCAGCCCACAGAAATCAATGCAAGTAGGCGACTTTTTTTTTTTTAAAAAAAAGCATATATCCAACAAACCAATTGCAGCACAATCAATGCCCAAAAATGATCTCTCTCTTTTTTAAAATCAAGTATAGCTCAGAAATGATCCACAGGCCATTACAACCATTTTGGAATAACCAACAAACAAATCAACAAAATCTCTCCAAAGTAAATCAAGTAAATCCAGGAATCTTGTTTTCCAAGAAGACAGAGCATTATTCAGAAAATAAAAGTTATAGACTTTGAACCTGACTATCTAGGACAGTGA
Source organism: Grayia smithii (assembly GCA_032468115.1). Classification (NCBI taxonomy): domain Eukaryota; kingdom Metazoa; phylum Chordata; class Lepidosauria; order Squamata; family Grayiidae; genus Grayia; species Grayia smithii. The sequence goes on from JANHFM010006585.1 coordinate 84,045, forward strand.
TTGCAAACCTTTTTGCCATCGCATGACAGGAGCAGGGGGGAAGTTGCAATTGCATCCCGCCCCCATGCATGAGCACGTGACATCCCCCATTCCCCCTACCCCCCCTGCTCCTGGCACATGATGGCCCATTTTTCTCTCCCCCAAAGTTCCAGGGCCTTTCTAGGAGCTTGGGGAGGGCAAAAATGGCCTTCTTCACCCCCTTGGAGGCCCTCCAGAGGCAGGAAATGATCTGTTTGACAACTTCCAGTCCCATCATATCAGAAGGCACATGAGTTTAGCTCCGGTGCACATGCGCACCATCCAACTGATTTTCGGGCCTTCTGGGCCCACTGGAAGTTGTCAAATGGGTCATTTCCTGCCTCTGGAGGGCCTCCTGGGGGGTGGGAAAGGCCGTTTTTTCCCTCCCCAAGCTCCTAGAAAGGCTCTGGAGCTTGAGGAGAGAGAAAAGCAGGCCTTCCCCCCCCCACCACCCCAGGCCCTCCAGAGGCAGGAAACAGCCCGTTTCCTTATTTCCAGTGGGCCCAGAAGGCCTGAAAATCAGCTGGCTGGCGTGCATGCACACCAGAGCTGAGCTTGCATGCCCTCCGATATGGCTATGCATGCCACCTGTGGCATGTGGGCCATAGGTTCACCATCACAGATCTAGGACAAGTAGGCAGAAGGTTTGCAGAGAGGAACTGCAAATGCAATGAAATTTGGTTAATTTCACTGCACACAAGCAAGATCAGCCATGACTTATGTTATGTCCATATAAGGGCATAAACTCTCTAGTCACCTCTTATTGGACAATAGTTATGGAGGGAAAAATAAATCC
>JANHFM010006588.1:56899-68043 GCA_032468115.1 Grayia smithii
AATTTCTGCCACCGGTTCTCCAGAACCTGTCAGAACCTGCTGGATTTCACCCCTGGCTGCAGGCCAGATCCAGCCTGCGAGGTGCTTAGATCTGAGCCGCGGGCCATCCTGGAAATAGTAAAGGACCAGCCCGCAGTGCCTCTGCCAGCAAAACCGGAGCTTGGGAGGACCATATGCGACCCTCCTGGGCTCCATTTTCAGCCGCAACAGCTCTTGCGGCCCTCTGCCAGTGAAAACTGAGCTTGGGAGAGCTTCTACCTAAGGCTCTGGATAGCCTGTGCTGCCTTCCGGGGGTCATCTGCGTGGCCTGAGAGGGATGGCAAGGCTTCTCTGGAGGACAAGGGTTTGGCCCTCTCCCTGGTCCCGCCTTCCTCCACTGGAGACAATGGATCTCCCCAGCCCCGCCCAGGTCACCACAAGCTGGCCATGCCCACCCCAACCACATACATCCCGAGGTCAAACGCAACACAGATGTGGCCCTTAATGAAATTGAGTTTGACACCCCTGGCCTAGAGACTGTTGATTTGGAAGCACCTCATTTTAAAAAATATATTTATTTATTAAATTTATATGTCACTATCCAAAATAGTTCTAAGTTGCTGTCCCTACACATCTGTTATCAGTGTCTAAAATAACCCAATTTTCCTGTGAACACATCCTAAACCCATTGTATCTCAATTTGCCATTAAATATCAGCTGTTTAGAGTTTGGTTTATTTTCCTTTTCAGAATCAATCCAGGTATAAATACATTATGACTCATATTGTCTGTGTTAAAAAGGCAAACATCTAAATAAATTTAAAATGAACCACGTTGCTTCATAATCCATGATTCAAGAGCCATGTACATTTTGCTACTTCTGTAGGCATGTCCCTAAGATATATTCCTATGCAAACTTTTAATGGATTTTATGTGAACAAAGAACATTAAGTGTCACAAGGTTGATTAAAGCTATGAGAGAAGATAAAAATTAACTTTAATTACTGAATTTTGTGTGGCTTACTAGAATCCTCTGAAGTACGGTACTTAAAAATGAAGTCAACTTATCCTAACATTTATTCCAGCTTACATGTTCAAATTCTGTTCACCACTTTAGAATGATTGCTTGAAAACATACTTCTTAAATTTTTAGTCCTTTCCTGATTCTTTTTCATCTCTGAATGGCAGAAACAAGAAGAATAAAGCTTTCTCAGACATAAATAGCAAGATGATAAATTACGTTCATAAAAACAAGAGCCAATTTTTCCTGGAGCTGCCTAGGAAAAAGATGCTCCCTTAAGAGAGGAGCTAGCTATCTGCCAAAAAAGCAGGGAAAATTAACCAAAAAGCCTTTGATTATAGAAAATAGAGAAAGATACTCAGCAAGTCAAATGTCTGTACTCTATGTGAATTAGAACTAAATAGCTGGATATGAATCGTTCTTTCTCTCTCCCTACCTCCCCTTGTTTATAGCCTGGTTGAATTAGTTTGTAGGTATAGCTGAATATACATTGACGTGATATTTTTTCACTGGATTTGCAGTAATTGACACCTGAAAATGACTTACATCTTTCATGACATCACCTGCTGTGTCACAGTACATATAACTCAGTGAATAGTCCTCTACTTATATTAGAAAATAAAGGGTATTTGAAAGTAAATTATGAAGTTATTAAATTTGCCAAATGAGAATCTTTCTTAGTTAAGAGGTGCTAAATCATGATATTAATTTTCTAATTACTAAACATAAGATGATTCATCATGCCGAAGGTTATGTTTTTCATCATATGGAAGTAAATGAGTCAGAATAACATTTTGTTGTTCATATTTCATTCAGTCAGCACTAATTGCAGTTATTTTCCTTGAGTGTTTCTAAAAGTTTGTTTATGCTGTTAATAAGATGAGCAGCTGTAATGATACTGGCTGCCAGAACTGAAGCCTTGTTTGAGATTCACTGTACTGTGGCAATAATCTACTGTAAGTATAAATTCAGAGTAAGCACAGTTTTCACAGAGCAGATGAAACCTGAACTTATACATACCTACAGTCTTCTACACTTGCTGTCAATAATCAGAACAATATTGTCTCACTTTGTTGAGCAAACTTGGCTAAAATGATGCCCTTTCCAGTAGTAATCAGCTAATACTGTACATAATATTCAATCATGGAATTATACAGAACAAAATTAACATTTTGTATTGATCAATCTTCGGATTCCAGAGTCACTTCTCAGAATGAGATGAGGGAGAATATAAATAAAATAAATATATGAGATCTTCAGCTTCCTGAACATTTTCGTGCAAGAGATAAATCTAGTAGCAATTTGCCACTAGATTTTATTTGTTTCAGTGGTGAGTTGCTCCCGGTTCAGTCCAGTTCACGCGATCTGGTAGCGGTGACGTTATGACGTCACCAAACTGGTTCTCCGCGGCCCGGACCCGTGCCCACCCACATGCCTGAACTTACGGTTTTTGGGTAAAACCCCCCAAAATAGCACTCTGCACATGCACATGTTTTTCCTTGAAAAAAGTTACTGTGCATGAGTGGTAGCGCGCTTTAGGCGTGTGCCCGAGCAAAGCGAACGTGCATGCACAAATCGTGCACATGCGCGTGCAGGAAGAGAACTGGTAGTAAAAGTAAGTAGAACCCACCCCTGATTTGTTTGTGTAATTTTTATTAGTTTTGCTGTTCCCCATTGAGTAGGTCTGAATTAACAAACATTAGATTAAAAAATTACATCAACATGCAAGATGAAAGGCAAATCATTTTCCAAGGAACACTTATTTATATAAAGTTTTATATGGCTATCCAGGTCATAAAGGCAGCACACAACTATAAAGACAAATCACAATATTACAACAAAAACAAAACCCACAGTACAATACAGGTAATCCTCATTTAGCAATTACCTCATACAGTGACTATTTGAAAAAGTACCTTTGCTTCCAGTCCTTACATTTATGACATTTGAAGATCTGAAAAGAAAAGCAGCAGTAAGATCCTAAGAACAGTTATGGTTTCACTTAGCCACTGCTTCACTTAATAACTGAGTAACTGGTCCCAACTGTGATAATTATTTTTAAATTTTTATTTTTATTTATAAATTAGGGACTACAAGTATGTAAAACATCACAGGGTGAGCTTACCTAACATCCTGGCCTGGAGGAACATCTAGGTCTTCAAAATCTTCCTGAAGTCTATCAAAATCAGAGCCAATCAAATCAAAGTTGATTTCTGTTTGTCTCTGCAGTATTTATGCAGCTAACAATACGAATAAAGCTAAGAACAAAAGGCAGTACATGGCAGTACAATTCATGGCTGGCGAGGATTTTAAGAATCTGAGTTTTTCTTCCACGTTTACCCAAATAGAATTTGGAAATTATTGATAATTTCTGCTTTAGATGATAGAAGGATCTGAAGGAAGGCTTAACTTTTATATAAGACTGCAGCTAAGTAATTATTTTGAACACTTTTATTATCTGGTGAAGTGGAACACTGAAGTGTTTTCTGACAATAGCTTAATTCTCTAGTGATATTTTTCCAGGTGATTTTCTCAGACTCGGAATGTTGCTGTGTTCTATAAGCTATTTAATAATTTTCTCTGTGTTGCAGTACAATAGCAGGACATGATTACCCCTGTTTAAAATGTTAAAATCTCAAGTTCAAAAGAATACATTTATTTTAAATTCCTCAATGGTATTTTTATAGGTGCACATTTCCTAATCATCTCTATATTACTGAGCTTTTACCTCCCAGCTTAATATGCTTGTTATAACAGAGATGATACAAGAGTAATTTTTTCCCTAAAACTCAGCACAAAATCAATATCTTCCTGACTACTTAAGCAACGTTTGCTAGCAGACTCTGACTAGAGAACTCTTTATTGGAAGACATAATTTCACAAAAAAAAGCACTTTTCTATGTGGTGTCAAATAGTTTACATAAACCGTTCAGACAATCTTTGCTGATAAAAATATTAACAAGAAAACCAATGATCTGTCTACACAAGATATGGGGAGAATCAGGATAGCTGCCCAATAAAAGTTCATTTATATGTAGCTTCCCTCAACATAACATATTATACTGAATTTTGTAGTGTTAAAATGTGCTGCTTTATCCTAGGTCAGGGGTGGGCAATTATGGCTATTTTACAACTTGTGGACTTCAATTCCCAGAATTCTTGTGCCAGCATGGTTGGCTCAAGAATTCTGGGAGTTGAAGTCCACAGGTCTTGAAAGAGCCATAATTCCCCACCTCTGACCTAGCTGGCTTTCCTGACTAAAGCAAGATTAGAAGTTATGGTCTCCTGGTTTCTAGCCTGATACCTTAACCAATTAGAGCAAATTGGAGACCATGCATTTTCATCTGGCACGAAAGGCACGAAAGCCTGCAGGGTGGCCTTGGAAATGTCATTAGTCTGAAGACAAAAGCCATATCAAACTAATTCGATCAGCAATCATCTGCCTCCACAGAATAGGCATATATTGCTATGAAATTTATTCAAATGCCATTTAAAAAGTTATGCAAGAGTATCAAAATACAGAGCATAATCTTGTCAAATTGGGATATGTGCTACTAGAGTTCCATGGCAAGCTGAGGCCCTCTACAGGCATATCATAGGATATATGACATCTTTATAACAAGTCTAAGCATAACTGAAAAGACATACAATTGAATTTTATGAAATACACTTTTGAGTATACTGGCATAGAATCTTGATCAAATCGGTGGGAATAGATGATACAGTTCCTTAAGCCAGTGTTGTGCAGAAGTATATCCCTCCATGTTCAATGGAATTCAAATGGCCCAAATCCATGCTGGGATATTACGATAATTTATTAGAACAAATCAAAATGCCTAAAAGCTGGAATCTCCAGAACTTATCATCAGGTGAGATGCTGCACAAATCAGGAGATGGGAGGAGAAGTAAAATGAAATAAGCCAGTTGTTTCTCCTCTATCTCCATCCTATAATCATAATCATCGCTACCACCATCACCACCATATCTTTCACCAGAAGAGCTCAAGGTTTATCTTAATTTAGCTCTAAAATAACTCTGTAGGGGAGATTGGATTGAAAAACAGAGATTGATCCAACATTACACAATGATTTTACATGAGAAAATATATGATAAGCTTGAATCTGAGTTTCCCCAATCCTGATTTAACAATTTAATTACTATATTACATTATAAAGCATTAGTAGCATATTTACATTCGTTCTGAAGACATGGAGAGAACGAATCACATTTGTCTGAATCTAGTCTTCAAGATATGCATCTTTAAATTTAATTCGTATAGCTATTAATATCAGGTCAAAGAACCCACTTTTCTTTTTAGTCATAATAAATAAATAAATAATAAATAATAATAAAAATAAATAAATACTAAAAAAATAAATATATACATAATAAATAAATACTATTTTTCTCATCTCTAAAAAGTAAAGTTATATTTTATAGCAAACATAGATTTCTTTGTATAAGACAAATACGACGAAACTGCATATAGATGGGAAGTTGAACAAATGACTCTGTGGTGTGGCCACAACAATTTTGAACTGAACACACTCAAAATTGTAGAGATTTTAGGAAAAGCCCTCTTAGTCTACCACCTCTTACCAATACTAGACAACACACTATCAACAGGAAACACTTTCACATTTCTAGGTTTTATAATATCTCAGGACTTAAAATGGACATGTAACATCAAAAATGTCACCAACAAAGCACAACAAAGGACGTTCTTCCTGCGCCAACTCAGAAAGCTCAGACTGCCTAACAAGCTGCTGATACAGTTCTACAAAGGAATGATTTGTAGAACTGATACAGTTCTACAAAGGAATGATTACAGTTCTACAAAGGAATGATAACCCTAACCCTAACCCTAACCCTCTATAACTGTCTGATTTGGCACACAAACAAGACAGACATAAACTTCAACGATTAGTTAAGGATTGCAGAAAAAATAATTGCAACCAGCTTGCCTCCCATGGAGGATCTGTATACTGCATGAGCCAGAAAGACAGCTGTGAAAATATCTACAGACTCCTCACATCCTGGACCTAAACTGTTTCAACTTCTTCCCTCAAGATGACGCTATAGGGCTATGATGGTGAACCTATGGCACACATGCCAGAAGTGGCACGCGGAGCCCTCTCTGTGGGCACGCAGGCCATTGCCAGCTGCTCTTCCAGGTTCTGTCGTGCATGTGCGCTGGACAGCTGGTCCAAAGACCAGCTGTCCATCGTGCATGCGTGTGCCGGAATCCGGAAGACAGCAGCTGGCCAGTGCACATGAGCGCCCAACCAGCTGTCCGGCATGCATGTGCGCGACAGAACCTGGAAGAGCAGCTGGCAACGGTGTGCGTACGCACCGGCCAGCTGCTCTCTTCCGGGTTCCAGAGCTCTGGTGCATGTGCATGTTCATGCTCCAGTTTCAGCACTCGGTGCTAAAAAGGCTAGCCGTCACTGCTATAGGGCATTGCACTCTAAAACAACTAGACATAAGGACAGTTCCCCCACCCCGTAATGCCATTACTCTGCTAAACAAGTAATTCCCACAACACAGTCTTACGTCCCTGAGATGTCAAACCACCTAGTAGGACTGTATCACTATTATCCTTCTTATCTTTCCTATTACATCTTTCCTTAGTTTCTTATGACTATAACTTAGTTGTTTGTATCTTATGATTTATGTTGTTTTTATTTAGTATCTTATTATGATTTATGTTGACTACTTATTTAGTATTCTATGACTATCACTGAGTTTTATATCTTATGATTTATGATTATTGTATTTTATGATTACGATCATGATTTATCACTTGTTGCTTGTATGTACACTGAAAGCTTATGTACCAGAGACAAACTGTGCATCCAATCACACTTGGCCAATAAAAAATACTCAATAGCCATTTACACTTCAATTTCAGTATATAGTATAACATAATCATAGTCATTCAGGAAATTTGGAGAATTCTTCAGTTACTATTGTTATGGCTGGGCCAATTACTACCATAGATATTATACTGCCAAAGCCAGAATGAAATAGACAAAAGGATGCACTGCTCTCCAAGGGGGACATAAAAACTTGCACAAGTCTTCAGACATATTAAAAATAATATGATAAAAATAATAAAATCACTTTCCAATAAAGCACCTTTTAATTGTCTCAAACGTTGACAGAACTAAAAATGCATGGCAGCTCTCTTTCCTGGTTTAAATCAGGTCTCTGTGTAGCATAGAGCCATTAAAGACTATTCCAAACCATTAAACCATTCCAAAGACCATTAAACTAGCATTCATAAGGAACTCACATAAGCCCTAATGCATATTATGGAAAGTGCTGTTGAGATAGCACTTCTGCAGGCAGATAGTTTTGTAAAAGGAAGGTATGTAAGCTTTTTTGCAGTCTAAAGAAAATATTGTATAGGGCAGTTCTTAGTGACTGGGAGACAAAGCACCCTAAATCAACAGCTTTTGGTTGTTAAAGAGAGGATGGAGAGACAGAAAAGACAATTTCTTAATTTGACTAGGTTGGAAAATCAGCAGGCTTCACGAGGAGCAAGGGTTTAAAAAAATGATAAGCAGCTTTTATTATGGTTGCCTGGAACATTAATCTGATTTATTGTCTGGCATTTAATCAGCAAGCAGTTCTACTACTACATTTCCCTGTTTTGGTTAAATGTGTTAGTGACTACAAAATGAGATGGGCACAAAAGATAAAGAATTATTTTACAGAGGGCTATAAAATATTGGCATGTTTTGTGATCCTTTCTTAAAAATAATCAAGAAAACCTAGTCACAGGGTTTAGAATATTTAAAGTGGTCTCCCATACTTGTTATTGACAAAAAGTTACCTTTCAAGTTACCAAGTTGCAAATATTGTGAAAAATGTGCTTCCTTTATGGTTTCTAGGACCTTACATTGGTACCCAGATTTTTGGTAATGAACCTCATAGAAATAATTTACTGCACAACGCACCATGCAACCTCCTGCCATGAGTGCCGGCACTGGCGTAACAAGCCATGTGGCGTCCGGCTGCGAGCGGTGGCACCTGTGTGATGCATCACATGGTGTCTGGCCGCAAGCGGCCGCAATCAGCTGCAAAGGAAGTTGGGCAGCGGCACAGCAGGCATCAAGGTGTGGGAGGTGTGGCTGCGGTGGTAAATAGATAAGACATCCGCTGAAAATAAGACATGGTGCTTATTTTGGGGCCGAAAATAAGATCGGATCTTATTTTCGAGGAAACATGGAATATATAGAACTCAGAAGTGTGAAAATGCACTGCATTCTCTACTAGGTGGGAAAGCTATGGACTGATTACTTAGGCAGCTTGCCCACTTAGAACAGTCTATTTTATATCCACATCCTAGATATTACAACAGTTACAACAGTTATCAACTTAATCTTCCCTTGTTCTTTACTAGCAGTTCTTCCTCCTACCTTTCATCTTATTCACAAACTAGAAAGAAGTTCATCTTGTAATGAACAGCCGTAACCCAGGAATTTCTAGCTAATGGACTGGCTTTCAAGGTGCCAGATCTTTTGAAGGATCTAAAAGTTCACACTCTCAGTTACAACATGGTTTTAATGAAGTCTATCCATGAATAAAATTCAGGCAGGAGAACTGTGTTGGAAAGGTAATATATAAAGGTATTTCATACAAGCCAAGCTTGAATGTTTGTTAAGGGCGGCATACCTGGTGGTTGTATGTGTGCGTGCGTGTAAGTACTGAACAGAGGTTTGTCCTTAGATTTTGGCATTGAAAGAACTGCACCTGTTAGTGATAATAAACTTTATTATATGAGAATGTTTGTTGTGCTGTTTCAACCCATGCTTTACATGACAAGGGATTGGTTGTCTTATGCTGATCCACTCTACACATAAAAACATCCCATAAAGGAAGCTGCTCTTTTTCCCTGTCCATCTATGGAGGACAGGATTTTCCTTCCAGCCAGCAAAGTCATAACTATTGTGGAACTGAAGCCATGGCTTCTGTTTAAGGATTTAAACAGTTTAAGGATGTAATTAAAGACATGCTTGGATGTAAATTGCTCCTGGATATGGGTGTGCTGAATTAGGGAAAACTAGTTTCAAACCCAGAACAAAACACTGTATTTCATTGGTTCTGTCAAATGATTCGAGGTCAGTCCCAGCTCAGCAGAACAGAAACCCAGAATGCTTATTTAGGGGTTGTGATAAAACAGAATCCTTAATGAATAGGTCATGGCTGGTGCATGTCAACCTTTTTCCCTCCATAGCTCCAAATATGCTATTCTCTACCAGCCTGATAGCCTCTATCCCTTCTACCCAGGAACCTTCCTTTCCACTCTGCAGTCACCAATTACCTTCTACTGCATTAAAACCCATCAGCCTGTTCATCTTTTTTCTTTTTTTCATTTTTTTTCATTCTCTTTCTTCCCTTTGGCCATCAGTGTCCTTAGTTTTCTTCTCTGCTCTTCCCAAAACACTTCTGTTTAAAACAAAACATCAGAAACTTTCAGGTTTTAGTTTGGGCATCATCCCTAACCCAGTGGTGGGATTTAGCCAGTTCACACCACTTCGGGAGAACCAGTTGTTAACTTTCTGAGCAATTTGGCAAACTTGTTGTTGGAAGAAATCATTAGGGCAGAGAATCAGTTGTTAAACTACTTGAATCCCACCACTGCCCTAACCTTTATCATTTTCCCTGCATGAACATACAAGATTCTAGATATACAAGAATATGAATTTACACATAGTGCTAGTAACACTACAGTGTGTGTATAGGTATATATATCTATAGTCTAAGTAACACAAATTTATTACCAGACAATTTTTGGTTTGACAGTACTATCCATTTCTGTGGTTTAATATATTTAAATATTAAAAATATTTAATCAGTCAATGTATATGGCTGCTCAGCTGACAATTGTAATTCTAGGAGCATGTCACAGCTGAGGCCCATTCACAGTTCCATACCAAACCATTGCCAATAGGTTTATCCACCATCCTGCCACAACACAGGGTGGAGGAAGTCAGGTCTTCAAGGTTAGGGCTACTTTAATCTTGGGGAAAGGAAGGTACCGGTAAGTTGTTCCAGAAGATAGGTGCCATGACAAAGAAGGTACACCTCCTGGGTCCCACCAGATTACATTGTTTTATGGAAAGAAACCAGAGCATACCTGTGTGTCTCATGGGATTGACAAGTTCATTGGAGATATGTGGCCTTGCAAGTGAACAAGGTGTAAAACTATAGTAGCAGAGAGAAGGAAGATGGAAGACAGGTAGACCTTGTTTAGTAATTGACTCAGGTAGCAATCATTCAAAGTTACGAGGGTGATGAAAAGTCAATTTTGTGACAATACTTGCATTTGCAACCTTCACAGTGTCTTATGTTTGCCATTACAATCAGACAGTATGCATTATCCTGCACCTGTACCCCCTTTCCCTGCAGTGAAGAGACTGCTTAAACAAAATCTCTTTCTCTGAGCTGTTGTTCTCTGCAATGCAGCACTTCCCTCAAAAGTGCTGACTGCAAGTTAACAAGCTCAGTTCTATGATCTCAATTGGTAAGTTTTCAGCTGCTGCCTGTAATTGACAAGGGTTTTATTAGTTTCACACTGCAGTACTGTAAAGCAGGGGTCTCCAACCCCTTGGATTTTGTGAACCGACACCCGGACTGTGGCATGCTAAAAACTGGGCCATGCACACAAGCAAAGCCCCATCCATGGGATGTAGGTAGGATGCAAAACCATGCCCCCTCTGTCTTCTGAAAAACCTGTCTCCACGGAACTGGTTCCTGGTGCCCAAAAGGTTGGAGACGGCAGCTGTAATGGCTTTTATTTGCCTCTAGGCAAACAGTCAAATTGCTTTCATTGTGTATTCCTCATAGTGTGCCAGTTTATCCTCTTGTATTCCGTTCTTCTACAATGAGTGGAAATGCAAACATCAATTTTCTTCTTGCTAATTATCCCAGCACTAGGAAAAGCACTGGGGACGGGGGAGGGAATAGGGCTATTAAGATTTGCTCTTTTACATAGTTTCCTCATAGTTTCTGGAATTCCAGAAATCTTTTCTGTTGTTTGGGTTCATATTGTTCTGATGCTCTAAAACAGTGGTTCTCAACCTGTGGGTCGGGACCCCTTTGGGGGTCGAACAACCCTTTCACAGGGGTCACCTAAG